>NW_015149105.1:131450-158477 GCF_001465965.1 Polistes dominula
AATTACATTTTAAATATAATTGTGTAATATAAAATAACATTTGAAATATTGTAAATAATATTTTCAATATAATAATAAACATTTTAAATAACATTTTTATTCTTTTCATATTTTTTTTTTATTATTGGAATTTAGATAAATTGTCAGAAGAATTTCAAAGAATATAAAGAAATATATTTTCTTTTGATTTAATAATAAATTCCTTGCTCTTTCTCTTTCTGTCTCTCTCTCTCTCTCTCTCTCTCTTTCTTTCTCGTTTTGTTACTTTTTATTCATTTCTTTCACGTACTTACACGTAGAAGGAAAAACTTTTCTCTTTGATAGTACGTAAGTCGTGATACCCGCTGAGCCAGGTTGTCGTACTAAAAGTATCAAACTAAATTACGAGCAAGTCGCAATTTCGTGCCAAACGAGGATTACCGTCTATTTCTTTCCTTCTCTCTCTCTCTCTCTCTCTCTCTCTCTCTCACTCACTTACTCTCTCTTTATTTCATTTTATCTTATCTTATATATTCATTCGCCTATCGTTCCATCGAATCTTCTGGGTGAAATGGATTTGTCCTTTCCCATAACTGAGATCATAAAAATTAAAAATTCACGGCCACTTTTTACCCAACCCCCCCCCCAACCTTTTCGTATGRACGTTACGCATATTCACACACACACACATACACATATATACATGAAAAGTAACGTATGTAAGAGATACAAAAAAGATAGGAAATGATTATAGAAACAACGAAGAGGAAAAAGAAGAAGAAGAAGAGAGAAAGAGAGAAAGAGAAAGAGAAAGAGAGAAAGAGAAAGAGAAAGAGAAAGAAAAGGTTTTACCGACATACGAGATAATGATATACCTTCGTACCGTTATCTCATGCATTTATCGGAACTGTATACGCCTTGTACAAAGTCGAAGTGTATGGCGTGTTAGTACGTCTGTCTGTCTGTCTGTCTCTCTGTCTCTCTGTCTCTCTGTCTGTCCGTCTCTCTGTCTGTCTCTCTCTCTCTCTCTCTCTCTCTCTCTTTTGAGTTTTACATCGAGAGAGAACCCAAGAAGAGAATTATGTTTGTTTTATTTCCTCGTACTATAAAGGTCTGTGGTATAAGTTCGCGTAATGTGCACCTGGAAAAAAGGGTTTATTCATCTTCGTTCATTCGTTGGTTTCTATACTTCACCAACAATTTTGTTCGAACGATTTCACATTGATAGATAACATAATAATATGATCATTTCATGTTGGTAGGAAATTTCCTTTAGGTAGATTGGTATTTTATTTTTTTAAATTTGTTCGGATTGATTTTTGAAAGTTTGAAACAATTTTAGGAAAGTTGTACATTTTGTAGATTTAAAATAATATATACAATGCGACAATTATATTATTATTTAAATAATAAAGGAAAACAAAAGGTTAAATATGTTTTAATTGGATTTTAGGGTTATTTGGGTTTTAGGGTTATTGAATTTTGAGGGTTAATTAATTATTGTTAATTATTATTATATTATTTAATTGGAAATTATGATTAGATTTTTATTTATATTACAAATCGTAGAGTATTGTTTTATCTTTTGAAATTATTTTCTGTTGTAAGATGATTTTTTTTTTTATTTATTTTACGTATATTAAAAATATTTTTAAATAACAGGATGGTTTAAAAAATTATTTAATTTAATTATAATTAATTTATTATATTTATATTTTATATTAATACTAATTATATATAAAATTATTTAATTTGTATAATTATATTTTATTATATTACAGTTTATCTTATTATCTACAATTTTATTTATTTCTAATGCCAATTAATAATAATAATAATAATAAATATTAATTTTATTTATTATATTATAATTTATATTTAATTTCTATTATTTTAATTATAAATAATTATAGAGAAAATTACGAGACTTCCCTTTAAAACTACACACTTGACACTTGACACACACACACATCCTATCTCAATCCCCTCTTCGCAAAGTTTGTTGTTTTTGTCTCATCTTTATACTTCTTTCTATGGTCCCCATTCTCGATAATGGTGACGAAAGATTCGACTATATCTTGCTAAACGTATCAAACGATTTCCGATTTTTACGATCACCTTATTTTCACGATAAACTTTACCGTGATTCTTTTTTATCGACACACGTTAGACCACCTGGTAGTTTCTTACCTATACGAAGATAATCCTCTCTAATATACTTTATAAAATAATTATAATTATTATAATAATATTAATAACATTATATACCCCCCAAAAAAACAAGGGATGTTCAATATATATATATATATTTTTTTTTTTTCAAATTGATGATAAAACTTGTCACAAAAATTTCTTTAGAAAAATTACAACTAACGATGTAGAATTATTAACAAACTACTCGGTAAAGTTAACGAATGTTTAAACTATCAACTATTACAACTATAAAGTGTTTGACAAAAAAAAAATAAAAGAAAGAAAGAAATCAACTACGTGTCACAGTAGTAGTAGCAGTAATAGTAGTAGTAGTAGTTGGGTTTATGTCGTTGAAATAATAACTCGGTCGACGGCATCCAAGCTTGTTTGTACAGTTGGCTGCAAAACGAGTTTCGCGCTTTCCGTAATCCGAGATACGAGAGAGAATCTCATTCTCTCTTTCTCTCTCTCTCTCATTCTTTCCATTTTCTATTTTTCATTCCTTTTACTCTTCGCAAGTTTCGCGTTTCATACTAACACAAGAGAAAAAAGAATGAGAGGTAGATACACTTAAGCCAGTCGAATGGTTTGGTCTCGGATAAGGGTCAATGAGGGGGTGGTGGAAGGAGGGTGCCATTCACCCTCAACAAGACACTTGCCAGTGTTTGGCCCTTCTTCGTAATCTTTTTCATCGTTGGAAAACGTAAAAAAATGAAACTATTGTGTTCGGAAAAATGGCCACCTTGAAAAAGTAACCGAGATAGAAAATAAGGGATTGGGGGGGTATAGGATTTAGCGTGTTGCATCATAGTGCAATATCGTACACTCGCAAATCACGGCTTAGTTTAACCGTTATGGCGAATATTTTATGGGGGGAGAGTGTAGGAGGAAAGGGGGATATCGTAGAATTCAAAAAAAAAAAAAGGCCAGTTGAAAAATTCATTTTTGCCTTTAACGATAAAAACGAGAGAAAGGGAGACAGAGATAGAGAAAAACGTTTAGGACGATTCAAGTTGGTAGAATATGCCCTTTTTTTAGGGTGGTTAGCCAATGCATCGCAATATGCCCCTTCTCCTCTCTTCCTCACCCTTAAAGTTTCAAATCCACCCTTCTCTTCTCATTCGCGTAACGTTTTAAAGCACACTGGGTGGTGCCAAGCCACCACCACCAGCAACACCACCAACACCACCACCACTATTTGACTTTCATTAAGTTTTATGAAAGAATCGTAATTTATATCGTTACAGATTTCTACAGATTTGTCTATCCTATATCTGTCCTTGCCCTTTATCTCTTATTTTATAGGAAATTGAACCCTCTATCGAGAATACTATGAATTTTGATTTCTAAGTTGAAAAACGCGTTCCTTTCTAATCCTCGAAAGTATTCAATAAAGAAGATTGTACTTGGTAATAGTAACTGATCGTTACAGTAATAATCCCTAAGTTTGATCATATTTTAGGATCAAAAGTTCTTTTTTATTTTTTATTTATTTCTCTTTCCCTTCTCCATCGATGAGGAGGTGGAAGAAGGGGAAAGGTGGTAGTGAGAGATCAGGGTGGCTCGTTCGTCAAGTTCCGCCACCTAAATTCTCCGTTAAGGCCAGACTGACAAGGGAGCAATTTGCCAGTTGTTTAAGTGCCAAGTGTTAAGTGCTCTGTCGTTTATGTTTCGCCATTATTGTTTTATGTTTGGACTCCCCCTCGAGCAGCTAGCGAGCGAGCGAGTGAGTGAGAACGCATGCTTTTGTGTATTATCCTACGTACATACGTATAACACATCAGAATATGTATATGTATATACACTTGCACACAGTTGGTAGGTATCAAAACGTGTTTTCATCCTCCTTGTTCATCTTTTCATCTTCCTCATCCTCCACCTTCTTCTTCTCCTCCTCCTCCTCTTCTTCTTATTCTTCATCATCCTCCTCTTTCCTCTTATTCCTCCTTAGTCATCCTCTTCTTCATTCTCGTCTCGTATCTACTCGCATAGAACGATTGAAATTAATTCGTGTTTACTGCCGACCTCGCATAAAGCCTCACTATACTGTCGAGAGTGTCGAGCGTAGATAGCCCAACTTACCTGCAGTTTCCTGCTTTACGTTCCAGGATGATCATCATCTCACATTTGTGCTGAGAGAAGGAGAGTCCCTTTTTGAAAATTCATATACCATTCGAGAGAAAATGAAAATTACTATTATATATACGACAAGTATTTGAATAACAACTATTACAACTATTTCTTATATGAAGTATGTGTATGAAGAATCTTTTTTTTTTTTCTATACTTTGTTAATAATGGTTTATATCATTTATTTTTTTTTTATACATTTTTAATCATTATCGTTTATTTTAATATTGATTTGTAATCATTGATAACAGATTTTCATTCATATTTAATATGCTGACGATATATGAACGATTATGTATATATATATATATATATATATATATATATATATGTAAATATATGTTGAGAAAAACAAGTAAATTTTCGTTTTGTAGAAAATTATGTTTCTTTTAGGATATAACGTGATATTTCACATAACTTATGTACCATAATATAAACATTTACTTTCGTTTATATATTCGGTATTTCTTAGTCCTCTGTGATGTAAACAAACATATAAATATATATATACACGTCTTGTGTACATTTATTTATCCTATATTTCAGTCTTTATCTATCATTCGAACAGTGACAATGATGTGTGATAATAATAGTTAAATTGAAAAGTATCGTAGAGTGTAAAGAAGTGATGAATAATTAAATGCAATTTCATCGATATGCAATATCATCAACCTGTGATACAGCAAAAGGTATTTGTATTTCACAAATTTTTGAATAGAACTGTTTAAACGAAACCTTTAATTAACAAATATTATCACTTATAGGTAATGCAATATGTATATATAACGTCATTAAAATTTCAGATGCATCTATGCACAAATAATATTGTCAACCTTTGAAAGATTGTGTAGAATTTAATTAACATCCTTTATAAAAATGTTGTGTACAATTTAAAGTTAACTTATATTCACTTTCTTAGATTAATATTTAATAATTATACCATTACAATCAATACAATTTGTTATTAATATTTTGTAACATTAAGTATAGATCTTTGATGACAATTTTAACACATACACAAATTCCGATCACACTAACTCTCAAAAATTGTTGTGTACAATTTAAAGTTAATTAATATTCA
The DNA here is from genome assembly GCF_001465965.1 of Polistes dominula. The sequence goes on from NW_015149105.1 coordinate 136,834, forward strand.
CTTTCTTCGATTAATATTATAAATTGTACCTTACAATTACTACAATTTGTTATTAATATTTTGTAATATTAACTACAGACCCTTGATAACAATTTTAACACATACACAAATTCTGATCACACTAACTCTCAAAAATTGTTGTGTACAATTTAAAGTTAACTTATATTCACTTTCTGAGATTAATATAATAATTGTACCATTAAAGTTACTACAATTTGTTATTAATATTATTTAACATTAACTACAGACCCTTGATAACAATTTAAACACATACACAAATAAATTCCGATCACACTAACTCTCAAGAATTGTTGTGTACAATTGAAATTGAACTTAAATTCACTTTCTTAGATTAATATAATAATTGTACCATTACAATCAATACAATTTGTTATTAATATTTTGTAGCATTAACTGCAGACCCTTGATAACAATTTTAACACATACACAAATAAATTCCGATCACACTCATTCTCAAAAATATAAGTCGTTCGTTGATAGGTGGCAGTAAAGCAAGCTTTAATCATCTGTCGGATTAGAGCGTGAATTTCATTTGGCTTTACGAGTTTTCAAGATCAGCACCCTTCGAGATTGGGGGGGTTGGTTGGTTGGTTGCTGTTGGTACTTGCACTACAATCCCACCATCATATATAACCCATACACAACCACCATCGGTGTGTTTGTTACTCGGTCGAGCGTAAAACGTTTTTCTGTCCCTACACCTAAAAGAGTATGAAAGAAAAAATAAAAAAAAAAAAATAAATAAAAAGGAAAGAGTATAGAAGCTTATGCTATCATGGTGTTAAATTTTGGTGTCGTGGTATATGGTACACAACGTTTCATGGTATCCCCTTCCTCCTCCCCTTATACCGATGATGGAGTAGTTTAACGCGTTTCGTAGTAACGAGATCGCGACGTATCGAATTTCCTGTCATTCTACTGAACGATTCACGTACTTTTTTAAAAGCCCCATAATGGTTCTTTAAAAACCCCGTAACATCTGAAGTAACATATTTAGGTAATAGGATGACTGATTTATCACACTAATGTTTCTTTCACAATAATATAAAATCGGACAGTTTTTAATATAAATTTTAATGACATTATACTTAAATTCTTTTTTGTTAATAATAATAATAATAATTATAATAATAATATGATTTAAATGAAAATAATACTAAAACAGTATACCAGATCGTTTGTGTATTTATAAGACCAATAAGATAAACAAAAAAAGATTGGTCAAATATTTTCCATAAAAAAAAAATAATATACAAATTCTATAACAATATTTAAAGTGATATTTATATATATAGTAATGTGAGATAAAATAAAACGATAATATTGTTCTTTTTTTTCAACCCTCGAACGTAAAAAAGACTCGTAGAATCTTCCACTTTACAATTTTAAAGCTAACGTAAAAAATGAATGAGCCTTCGAAAAAAGCAAATATATTTTTTAACGGCGGTCGAGTTAACGTTTTAGAAGGTAGGAGGGAGGGAGGGAGGTAGGGAGGGGGGGGAGGAGTGGTTGATGTTAAGGGAGGGTAGTTTTAACGCGACCGTTTAAACATGAACGCGTCGAGGGAAAATATTGTTAACACACGGGGAGAAAGGGGGAGGGGGAGGGGGAGGGGGGTTGTTGACGAGCACGTTCAAATAACTTTGGTATACTCGAATAGAATTCTTAACGTTATCCCCTCAACCCCCAATCCCGAGCCTACCCTTGTCTTCCTCTCTCTCTCTCTTTCTTTTCTTCCCTTCTCTCTTCAAGTGGAAAGCCACGTAGTTTCTTCTTTTTTTCTTTTTTTGTTGTTGTTGTTGGCATTGAAAATTCGTTCGTTTTAATAACGAAATTTGACGATTTATTCTTCGGAACATAGAGAGAAACGGCACGTATCGTATATCAGATATCGTGATTCCCTGCGAATCAGTGTGGTTAGACGTTTTGAAAAGTTCCAAAGCGCGCATCCCCAAATCCAATATATCACGCACGTGTCAGGACTGTCCCGGTACAATAAATTGTCATCAAGCCTACCCGCATCGGTCTGTCAATGTTACTATAATGGTATCGCGCGTTCGTGAGAATATAGAAAATATTTCGCTCGTTAACGACCTATCACTAACGAAATAAAGAAACTGAAAAAAAAAAAAAAGAAAATAGAAAAGAAAAGTAACAAATTGATATAAAATCATTTAACAATAACGCATTATGTGTGAAGAAAAAGAAATAATATCAAATCAAAATTGGTATAGAACCTAACAAGAAAAGTGAACTATGATAACCGTACTTAGAATGAAAGAATAAAAAACAACCAGATTATAGGAATGAGATATCAATAGAAGGTGTTAGATGATGATGGTGGTGGTCGTGATGGTGGTGGTGATTGTAAGAAGTGTAACTGGAGAGGGTGGTTAGATTGGTTATTGGAAAAAGAAAGAGAGATAAATTGAACAAAAGTAAATTAAACCAACAAATTGATATAATAACGTTTTACAATAATGCATTATGAAAAAGAAATAAAACCAAATTGGTATAGTACCTAACAAGAAAAGCGAACTATGATAGACGTAGGTAGAAAGAAAGAATAAAAAAACAACCAGATTATAGGAGTAAGATATCAATAGAAGGTGTTAGATGATGGTGGTGGTGGTGATTGTAAGAAGAAGTGTAACTGGAGAGGTTGGTTAAGTTGGTTAGAGGAAAAAGAAAGAGAGATAAATTGAACAAAAGTAAATTAAACCAACAAATTAATATAAAACCATTTTACAATAACGCATTATGAAGAAAACATCAAATCAAATCAAATTGGTACAGAACCTAACAAAAACAGCAAGCTATGAAGGAAAACAACGAGATTATAGGAATGAGATATAAATAGAAGGGGTTAGATGATGATAGTGGTGGTGATGATGGTTATAAGAAGAAGTGTGGGTGGTTAGGTTGGTTATAGAAAAAAAAGGAGAAAGAGAAAGAGAGAAGTACCCTTCCGGAAAAAGCGTTTCTGGGTCATTACGCGGCCATAATCACTCTCATAAGCCGGAATCGCGAGACTCGAAAACTATTAGCATATTAATGGCCGGCAGTTCAGTTAACCCTTTCATCAGCGTCGGCCAGATTTGCATCTCTTCTTCTCTTCGTTGTATAAGGGCGAAATATAGTAGTAGTACTAGGTTTCTGGTCTCTCGTTTCGTTTCGTTTCGTTTCGTTTCGTCTCGTCTCGTCTCGTCTCGTTTCGTCTGGTCGCGTCTCGTAGTCTCGCGGGTTGAACGCAAGCAGGACAAGAGGGGACAAGAGAGGACAGGAGAGAACGGGGTGGCAGTGCGTTAAAAGCCCGGTTCGGTCACCCCAACGCGAGTTCTCGCGAAATTAACATGACAAACTACCCCCAGCAATAAGGGGGTTCGTCGAAAGATATATCGTCCTGGATATGCGGGTGTACGGTAGAAACAATAGATGCCCTTTTGCGAATAGGAGGACTATACCACCCTTCTTCGCGTCAACCCAACCCCCCTCTCTCGATTCCTCAAAAACTCCTATCACCACCACCACCACCACCACCACCCTTTAAAACGAAGCGACTAAAAAGCTATGCAAAATTTACTCGCATTTTCCTCCTGACTCTATTATCTTCTCTATTAATTACTTTTTACCGAACCATTCGTCATTTCGAAGTTTACCACCACCAACACCACCCTACTACGTTTTGTTCTTTTTTTGTTTTGTTTTTTAATCCTCCCTTTTCCTATTCACCCCTTTCTTCTTTATCTTATAATAGATCAATTTATTTGAAACACGTATTATTATTATTATTATTATTATTATTATTATTATTATTATTATTATTCGTTTTGTTTCTTTTTCTTGTTTGTTATATTGTTGAATAGGAATAATTTTAAAGAGGATTATTTAAGGGTTGACGCGTACGTCGTTAATTTATCTTCGACATTCCAACACAAAGATCTTTTAAGTGGTAACACTAATACTGATGTTACTAATACTACTACATTCTCGTGATTTTCTTCGCCAACAGCTTTCGCGGCTTGGCACGCAATTTAACGAGTTACCAGTCGTGCCACCACAATAACGAAGTTTGACAAGCGAGGCCAGGAAAGTCGGTGCTCGTACGACCACTCGTTTTCTTTACTCTCTCTCTCTCTCTCTCTCTCTCTCTCTCTCTCTCTCTTTCTCTCTTTCTCTTTCTCTTTTGCACTCACAACGTTGCTTTTCTCCTTTACGATTTTCTCTTCGGTGTAAAAGAGACGAGTGGATTCACGAAGGTAGATGAGAAAAATTAGCATGCTAATTCGCCCTTCGTGCTCGTGGTTGGTGGCTCGTAAACTTCGGTAATTAACGCTTCTAACCCCCCTTCTTCCTTCTTCCTTACTCATCCCTTCTTTTAAGTCACGATCTTAAAGTCGCATGAAAATTCTAATAAAATCTTGTCGGTCGTGTGTCAATAGGATCTTCTAATCGTTATTATTATTAATGCTATTATTAATTTGTCAAATTTATCGAAATATTATTTTGATTAATAATATTTGTTTATAGGATGATAATGTTTGTTATTAGAAAGTCCAGCTAGTATTTTTTATTTTTATATATTTTTATTATTTTTATTTGACGTTCAAGTTTCAGGAATTGTAGGTTCATGTCAATAGGATCTTCTAATTGGTACTGTTATTAATGCTATTATTAATTTGTCAAATTTGTTAATATTTTTTTGAAGAATTATATTTTATTATAGAATGATAATGTTTGTTATTAGAAAGTTAAACTATTTTTTATATTTATATATTTTTATTATTTTTATTTGACTTTAAAGTTTTAGGAATTGTAGGTTTATGTTAATAGGATCTTCTAATTGTTACTATTATTAACGTTATTATTTTTTAACGAATAATATTATGTTATACGATAATAATATTTGTTATTTGAAAGTTAGACTCGTTTTTTGTATTTTTATATATTTTTATTACTTTTATTTGACGTTCAAATTAATAAAATCTTGGGAGTCGTGTGTCAATATGATCTTCTAATCGTTGCTATTATTAATGCTATTATTAATTCGTCAAATTTATCGATATTATTTTGACAAATAATAATTATACAAATAATATATATTATACAATGATATTATTATTTGTTTGTTAGAAAGTCGAGCTTGTAATTTATATATTTTTATATATTTTTATTATTTTTATTTGACGTTCAAGTTAATAAAATCTAGTGGGTTATATTAATAGCATCTTTTATTTGTTACTATTATTATTAATATAATTTTTTGACGAATAGTATTATATTGTCTGATGATATTATTCGTTTGTTAGAAAGTTGGACTCATAATTTTGATATTTTTCTATATTTTTGTTCGTTTGTTCGTTTGACGTTTGAAGTTTTACGAGTCTCACCCGACTTTTCGAGCTTGTTACAATTTGTCGTTGGGCGTTTATCTGCCGGGTGCCGGCCCTTTTTTACGACTTTCTTCTTTTCCTCGAAGTAAGAAAAAGAATAAGAATAAAAAAAAAAAAAAAACAAGAAAAAGAAGAAGAGAAGAGAAGAGAAGAGAAGGGCGCGTCAGGAAAAAAACGAAAAGAGAAAGAGAGAAAGAGAAAGAGACAGAGGTCCTTTTGATGGCCGTCCTGGTAGAAAGTAGTCGGTGTGCGTTGCTGGTAATGAGGAGCCTGGGATCCTTTCAAGGATGCCTTTCTATACAAAGAGAGAGAAAGAAGCAGCAACAGCAGCAGCCGCAGCAGCAGCAGCAGCAGCCCGTCGGGATTTGATAATTACAAGGATTATTTCGGATTTTAAAAGGCCGCCACGGTTCTACGGTGGTGTAGGGCAGGCGGCAAGGCCCTTATCGCCAGACCGCGAGAAAATTCTAAATCTGCTCATTAACCGTACCGACCTTCACTCTCTTTTTCTCTCTCTCTCTATCTCTCTCTCTCTCTCTCTCTCTCTCTCTCTCTCACTCACTCTGTGATTTTTCCTTTACGGTTTGCTGAACAAACCCACAGGTATTTCGCGTTTTCCGCGAATTCGAATAAACGAACGAATAAACGAAACTTGAGCGCTTCGATCTCTCATTCGTCACTCGTACTTTACTCGTATTGTGTCGTAACTCGTAATTGGTGCTTGATTAAGAATGACTCGTGCCACGAATAAAACTTGTCAGAAATGAAAAAAAAAAAAATAATAATAATAATAATAATAATAAATTGAGAAGTAAGAAAAAAAAAGAGAAATTAAAACATAATAAGCTTTTTTTTTTTTTGTTTTACTAGGGAGAAATTGAAGTTAATCGCGTTCTGTTGATAAAAGGGATAAAGAAAATAAAGTATATGATAGTATAAGGGAATTTTTATATATGTGTGTCTGTATGTAGGTATTGTTAGTTAAAACGTACGATATTGCACATTAACAATTTATGAATCGCATATCGTGTAATTTAAATTTATATGCTTGCATATTATATATTTATTTTATTTTAATTAATATTTAAATTTAATTTATATAAATATAAATTTAATATAATTATATAATATAAATTTAATTTATATATTTTATTATATAAAGGTTAAATATATTATTAAATATCATAAAATATTTTATATTATTAATTATTATACAATATATTTAATTTTAATTTTATTTTATTATACATATACATATATATTTCTTTTTATTAAAACAAACATTTCAATTTTCACACATCCAATTACAATTTATTATAACAAGTAATCATTTTCATACTACGCACACATATACATACCTAATACTAATTAATTTCTATAAGGTATTAAATATATTTGAATACTTATCTTATTCTATCTTTCGATAATAATTTATTGAAAAAACAAAACAAACAAAACAATAAGTTATCAAAGGTTTAACTCATAATAAACAGTTGGTCCTGTTAGTCATCGATATTCCAATTCGAGTATTATTCGCCTTAACGAAAATAATTGGCCATCGTTAAGAGCTTAAAGTTAGCTCTCGCATTACCACCCAATATATTTCTCCCCCTTCTTTCACCCTCACCCTTCATTCTCATTTTCTATTTCGTCAATAAGTTCGTCTACGTTTAAATTCAACACTCCACCCCCGCGCAATCTTTAAAATCGTCAAAAAAAAAGAAAAATATTGTTGATGGGTTATTAAATTAAACGATTTTATTTATTGTACACTAGGATGTGGTATCCGTTATTTCGGAGGGGTAAAGTGGAAGATGAAGAAGAAGAAGAAGAAGAAGGGTGAAGAGGAGGAAAAGTTGGAGAGAGGAAGAGGGATGAAGGGAGGGTTTGAACTCGTCGCATCTTCTCCTCCCTTTCCTCGTCCCGTGGGGCACTTCTGGTGTACTGTAACGCTCAGGGGTCGTTCCATGGCAACCCCCATACAGTAATTATGCTTTTCTTTTTATGTCCGCGTCATTTCATTGGCCCCCTCCCCACTCCCACCGATATAATAAGGCATTGTTGGTGAGTTAGTCGATGGGTTATATATATATAGGGACGAGCAAAGGCTTCTCTTCCTTCTTCTTCTTCTTTTCTTCTTTTTTTTTTTTTCATTCTTTCTTTCTTTCACTTTATTTTATTTTGATTTCATCCCAGAGAGAAAGAGAGTAACGCCCCTAATTAGATTCTCTCGTCCAACCTTCGATTTTCCAGAAGGAGCCTCGTAATCGTGGATAACGATTCCAATCGTGATTGGTTCTTTTCTTTTTTTTTTTTTTTTTTTTTTTTTTTTTAACAAAGAAGCATTTCTCGAAGATATTGAGACGATTTAATGCATCTCGAAAAGGGTGGAGGGATTGGAAAAGGGAATAAGAAAAATGTTATCATGAAAGTTTCGTGGAAAGATTGAAAAATCTTGGAACATTCTGATTTGTGTGATTCTCTTCTTACTTTATCGTATGTTTGTTGGTAACCTTTATATAAACACACACACACACACACACACACACATACCCACGCCTACCCATATGGGATAAAAGTAAGCGTTCGTCAGGTTTTGCAATCATATGGAAATAAGGTGCTAAGTAAGAGTTAAGGCGAACGTGTTTACCCAAGTGGCGCCAGTCTCGACGTTAGTCTTTCTTTCATTCTTTTCGAGTCAACTTGGTTCCTCGTTGACTCTTTCTTTCTTTCTTTACTTTTCTTTTCTTTTCTTTTCTTTTTCTTTATTTTATTTCTTTCACGTTCGTTCGTATTGTAATATAATAGATGAGAGTGGACCGGGTTTCATAAGACTACATTTCAAACACACGGGATGATTCATGTAACGGAACATTAAGTGTTTGATTTTTTCATGATTTATTTTCTCACGTTTCTTTTTTAATAATCCTCTGATCAGTTAGTTAGTTTCAAACTTTATTTTTTGGGGATTTTTAATGTATAACATTATTGGTTAGTTTTATTTTTAGTAATGTATCTTACTAACATGGATATATGAATGTTTCATAATTATTTGCTACAAAATCATTCTTGTTGTCTCAGCATTGTATCTAATCATTCTTTTGAATTGATTAATTAAAAATTGTATCTAATCATTCTTCTGAATTGATTAATTAAACATTAGTTGCATTTTGATTGCATTTATCATTGGCTTTGTTTTATTCTTAGTTATTATACATCCTACAAACATGCAAACATGCAAACACACATGTTACAAAACTATTGGCTACAAAATCATTCTTGTTTGCTCATCATTGTATCTAATCATTCTTTTGAATTGATTGATTCAACATTTCTTGCAATTTTTATTGCATTTATCATTAGCTGTTTTATTCTTAGTTATGTATTCTGCAAACATGCATGTTACAAAATAATTTGCTACAAAATCATTCTTGTTTGTTCATCATTGTACCTAATAATTCTTTTGAATTGATTGGTTCAACATTTGTTGCATTTTGATTGCATTTATCATTGGCTTTGTTTTATTCTTAGTTATTATACATCCTACAAACATGCAAACATGAGTGTTACACAATTATTTGCTACAAAATCATTTTTGTTTGCTCATCATTGTACCTAATAATTCTTTTGAATTGATTGATTCAACATTTGTTGCATTTTGGTTGCATTTATCACTTTATTCTGAATTGTTAAACATCCTTCAAGCATGCAAACACACATGTTACACAATTATTTGCAACTAAATCATTCTTGTTTGCTCATCATTGTATCTCATCATTCTTTTTACTAATAATTTGATTGATTAAGCATTGGTTGCAATATTTTTATTGCATTTATCACTTGCTATGTTTTATTCTTAGTTATGCATCTTATAAACATACAAACAAGCATGCTACAAAATTATTTGCAACAAAATCATTCTTGTTTGCTCATCATTGTATCTAATCATTCTTTTAGTACCAATTTGATTAATTGAACATTGTTTCCAATGTTTCTTTTGCATTTATTACTGGCTATGTTTTATTTTTAAGTATTATACATCCTGTAAACATGTAAACACGTATTTTACAAAATTATATGATTTATAAAAGTAGATCTATATTATAATACAAATATTAATTTTTCGTAATTGATCACAGAACATTTTCTTTTAAATGACTTTATATAAGATAATAGAAATTGAATAGAATTTCAATTAGTGTTTTTGTTTTGTTTAGAAGAGAGATCAAACGTTTGACCTTTTTCGTTTTTTCTTTCTTTTTACCAAAGAGTTTTTACGGAAATAGGATTTGTAGGAGTTCGATATTTGGGTTAAAATCTCTCCCGCGTTGATTCGACGTCATTCGAGTTCGTCGTCTTCGTCGTCTACTTTGTTTTCTCTTTCTCTTTTTCTATATTTCGCGTTCTCAAGAAAGACGCAATATAAACCCGCGAACTATATTTCTCTCTCTCTCTCTCTCTTTCTCATTCACACACACACACACACACACATACACACATACACATGCTAGGAAACTCTATTTTCATTTCCTAGTCTCCCGTTGGATATCTTTTTTAAACGTCCTGGGAGAAAAGACCACACGGTGAAAAAGTTGACAAACTTTGGCGAGTTCTTTCATTTCCTTCTTTTACATTTTCTCAATATATTTGATCATTTGGAAAGTTTTTAAACGATTTGTATATCAAACATATATATATATATATATATATACACACATACATACACAGAAAGTATTTCTAAAACTGTCGACAAAATCTTTCTGGACAATTTAACGATATAATATTAGTTACATCGATCAGAAAGATTTTCTACATATTTTGAGAAACAGACAAAAATATATATATATATACAATATTATGGGGATTGAAAAAAAACATCCCATGTCAAATAAAAGAAATTTTCTTTCAAGTAATTTGACCGTAAGAATTTTTGATAGATCAATTTTCGAAGTAATCATCTGGAAAATGAATGAAAGGTTTCAAGTTCCGATTTATTCAGTTGAACAACTCAAATCATTTTTCACAAATTCGTTTACATATTTGTATATTTAAAATAAAAATCTAGTATGTATATATATATATATATATATTCATAGTTTCATAGTTTTCAACCTAATATTTCAACATGAATTTTCTGAACCCGAATAAAATCTTAATTATTATATCAATATTAAATCATACTGTAAAATAAGAGAAGACAACGTAATTGTTGAACAACCAATGTTGCATCAATGCAAATTGATAGTAAATAGAATGATTAGATAAAATGATGAGACAACGAATGATTAGACAATTATTAAATTACAAGTTATACAGTAGCAAATAGAAAGAGAAGATAAAGGACTATGAGAAAGAGAGAGAGAGAGAGAGAGAGAGAGAGAGAGAGAATACCTAAACGGAAATTTGGTTCTCGTCGTGGATTTCGATTAGGTCTTAGTACGCCGTTTGGAGTGCACTTAAAGTGGATTTGACGACAAGGAGGATAATATCGTCTCTGTAGCAAATTCTCTCTCTCTCTCTCTCTCTCTCTTACTCTTTCTGGATTATAGTCGTCTGGTAGAAATAGAAGGAAGAGGGGTGTATTACTTCCAAAAGATATTACATGTTCTGTTAGATATAAGGAGTCCCTTTAAAGGTATCTTCTGTATTTATCAATAAAACTTAGTAAACTTGAATAATAATGTTTATTTATACAAATGCATTTGTTATTTGTTATAAATTAGAAAGTAATATAGATTAACATGAATATCATCAATGATTTATTTTATTTTATTTTATTTTATTTCTTCTCATAGTTTGATTTAATATTTAACATTTTTCTCTCTTTCTCTCTTGTGGCGAGTGTGAGTCGAAGTTACATTTTTTAAATAAATATTATTGAAATTATTAATATATATATATATATCAACTTTTCAGAACCTATGAACTTCTCAGAAATACCCTACGAACTTTTTATAGAAATACCCTAATATATATATATTATATTGATATTAATATATTAATAAATTTATAGTATATAGTATTTATAATATATAATATATAATATACAATATATATATAATTAAATTTCTTAATATTATATTATATTATATATTTCTTAATATTATATTTATATTATAATTAAAATATATGTATTCTAATAATTTCTTTAATTATAATATATAAGGTAACTAATTAATATAATAACTAATTAGAATAATAATAACTAATTTCTATAATTATAATATATATAAGATAACTAATAATTCTATAATTATACATATAAGATAACTAATATAATTCTAATATTATATTAATATATATATATATATATACATCTTATTGGAGGTATTTTTCGGTGGATTTTTTAATTGGTATAAAACTCTCGTCTATATATAATTTCTCTCCTACTTCTTTTTTTTTATTTTCTATACCAAAAAAAAAAAACAATCTCTGACGACATCTCACAAGAAACCTAGAAAGAAATATCATATCATATGTTATAAATATGCGTGATAATTCCGGGGGAAAAAAAAACCGCGTTACTATACAAGAATGAATTTTACATTAGTAAAGGTTGAAAAAAAAAAAAAAGAATGAACGAAGAGTGTAGGAGTGTCTCTTCAATATACTTCTCGTCGTATATAAAGAACATCTACTCTACTGTTCGTACTAAATATAAGTGCTACGAGAAAAGAAAGAAGTAAGAGAAGGGCTTAAAACATTTTTATTCGAATCCCCTTCACCCCTCACACCTTCCCCTGAGTGAACATAGCTGAGAAAAGAAGAAGAAGAAAAAAAAAGAGGAGAGAGATAGATCGGTGTATCAAGAAAAGAGAAGAAAAATGGGAGTGAATGAGTGGGTGGATGAGTGAGTGAAATGTGGGCTGAGTGGGTGGTATGAGAAAAGGTGTCCCGAAGTTTTCCAAGGGGTGGTGGTGGTTGTCGGATATAATCACCGCAGTATCCTATCCCCTCTCTAACCCCCCTTCGTCATCTTCTTCTTCTTCTTCTTTTTCTTTTTCTTTTTCTTCTTCTTCTTGAACAGTTCTTTTTCCCTACCATCTCGTATTTCGTCTCACCGCATTGTCCCTTTCAGTCCCTTCAGGGATTGCAGGGCCAACACGGCGAGATATCGGATCAATTTTTTAAGCCGAGGGTGCTGAGACTTTACACTCCTTGAAAGACGACATCGACGAGGACGAGAACGAAGACGAGGACGAGGACGAGGACAAGGACGAGGACAACTGTGGCAAAGTTAGGGGTGTGTAACAGCGTGCCTATGCTAAAGCTCTCGGGGGAGGTTGATTCGAAAGAATGAAAGAAAGAAAGAAATAATAAGAGAAAAAAGGAGAGAAAACAAATGATGATATCGAAAGATAGTGAATAAGAAAAGAGATAGAAGGTTTAGCTATATATATATATATAGCTTCACCCTATAGGGTGAAGTCAAGCCGCGAAGAAAATTAAAAACGAGAAGAGGAACCACCGAAGGATCTTTTGAAAGGATCTTGCCCGCGTTCAAGAACATTCTACTCGCGCATTTTCCAACACTTTCGTCCGAACGGATAGAATGGGTGGAAGGGTGTGGAACGGGTGAGAGGGAGGAGGTAAGGACACCCTTCTCCTTCTCCTTCTCCTCCTCTTCCTCTTTTTTCGGCTCTCAACTAACCTACGATTCTTTCACGGTCTCACTTTCTTCCTTTGTACCTTCCTGAACCTTTTTACCCAAGTTGAAATCTTTGCAGGATGATGCACACAAAAAAAAAAAAAGAAAAGTGGAAAGGAAAAAAGTGTGCGGTGATTGCTCGGCTCCTCTTTTCTTCAGCTTTTTACTTCGACCCCTACTCGTTTCTCTTTTCTATTTTTATTTATTTTTTTTCTTTGTTTGTTTTCTTTTTATTTTTATACTTCCATCCCTTTTTTCACGTTGATCCATTGTTATAAATCACTTTCAATTTTCATAACGAGTAGTAGATGATGATACTTTTAGGTTAGGTTTGTATTATCGAATCATTGTCGAGTGTATAATTTCGATAATGGGATCGTTTATCAATTAAAAAGGTATCGTTGAAATCGATAATGGTTTTTTCATCCCCTTTCAAATTGATCACTTTCAATTGTACGGAATATTTGAATATACTTTACCTTTTTCTTTTAACCCTTTTTTAAAATGAATTTATCCTGTGTGGTTTTAATCCTTTGAGTGTCATAAACGCATATATGCGTTTGATACAAGTTTCCAGTATGCATATGTGTGTTTTTTAATATAAATGCAAATAACGTAATGTCGGTTTGTTTATTGATTTATTGTATTGTGTTTTATCATATAAAAAAATTAATTTTAAATGTGATTAATAAAATGAATCAATGAAACAATCGTATGATTGTTTAGTAATAAACTATTTCTTATCTAATAAATATTTCAATGTTTAGTGTATTAAAAGGTTTAAAAAAAAAATGTCGAGTCATAAATAACTTCTGTTTTTTATGAGACAGAAAATGATATTTCTGCCACTGATAAGTGCAGGACACTTTTCATGGAGTTTTTCTTTGCACTATTTGTATCAGTTCGACGTATCTATTGGATTTTGTTCCAATTTTACCTTTAAAAGGTTCGTCAAAGTCAGAAATACGTCCCTGCAACTGCAAAACGAACCTGCAAAAAAAATAGAACCAAATATTTGAATTTTCGTTGACGTAATTTTAATATCTGCGTGTGTGTGTGTGTTGACATTGTACTATGTGAATCTTGAAATTCCCTAATTTCAGTCTTGCATTTAAATATATTAGATGGACCGAAAAGTAATGTCGTTTCTACAAATGTCAAATTTTGTATATTAATATTAAACATTTGCATACTAGATGAAGAAAGATTGTTGATAATAAGGTTGATTGTGTTATTGATTAAAAATTTAAAAATTAGTTAAAAATGTATTCGTTTCAATTTAAGGTTAGAAAAGGTACATTACTTTTCGGTCCACCTAAAATATATTATTATACTTTTTTTTTGTTGTTGTTGACGATACTGCAAACGAGGTGGAAAGTTTAAGAAAGTGTAGGTGATAAAAAAAAGAAGGTACGATGAAAAGGTTAAGATGAAAATTCAGTATGACCAAGAAAGGACCCAACTTTAACTCACTTTTATTCTATTTCTTACGTTGGCAGCAGTTAAGTGATAATAACCACCACGAGATAAATATTATATGTTCTTTGAAATAAAAAGAAAATGTAGACCGTAAAGTCGAATACCACAAGCGGCAACAACTTATTGCCAGTTTCATTCTATAATATATATATATATATATATATATATATATATATATATATATATATATATATCTTCTTTCTATCTTTCTTTTTATTTTTACTCTTTCGTCCTACCATCAAGTCGTAAGGGCGTGTTAAAAGGTATACCTCGTGAAAATCGAATGCGAAGAGGAAATTAGCTCGCTAAAGGTGTCTTTCCACTTCCTCCTCTTCCTCCTCTTTCTTCCCTTATAAAAAAAAAATAAAATAACCAACCGACTGTAAAGATAAAAAAAAAAGAATAGGAAAGAACGATAGAAGGAGAATTTGATGGAAAGCTTTTCGTATAAAAAACTCTCACGGCCATTTTCTTTTGCGTGCAACTTTATTCGAAACATAAGCTTCGTTCTCGTTTCCCCCGTTCTTTTTTTCTTTCTTTTTTTCTCTTTTAAAAGAGATAGAGAGAGAGAGATAGAGAGAGAAGAGTTTTACGGAAAATAAAAAAAAAGAAGAAAAAGAAAAAAAAACTAACCTATGGCCTAGGGGGTTAAGACAAGAAGGGTGGAATATACCTTAAACTTCTTCTTTATTATCGTAAAGTAAAAGCTATGGGAGAAGAAAACAGAGTGAGTTTGAGTGAGTGAATGTGTGAGAAAGAAAAAAAGAGAGACAGAGAGAGAGAGAGAGAGAGAGAGAGAGAGAGATAGGAAAAGTCGATCGGTTTTTCGTCTCGTTTACAACCGCGAATGCAAATGGAAAGCCGTATCCGGTACGGTTCATCGGTCCGTTTGACTTCCTTCTTTAAGAAGGATACCCACCCTTATCGCTTACTTAACTACCATGCCAGAGAAGAAATAATAAAATGCAGATTTTCACGTGAACTTATTTAAAACCAAATTTCTCAAACGGGGTTCCAATTTTTTTTTTCACGATTCGTAATCAAATTTCATGGTACGGTCATAAGTTGGTTTTTTCTTTTTTTCTTTATTTTCTGATCGACGTTTATATTTTTATATTTTTGTATATATTTCTCTATTTTTTTTCTATTTTTATTTTTTATCGTATTTTTCTATCATTATAACGTGTATTACATAAAAATTCAGTGCTACATTGTTGGTCTCCCATAAACTATGAAATTACTGAACCAATGTTTATGAAATTTTGGTTATTTAGTGTAATTTTTTTTTCAATTTAGTACATAGGACAGTTTTTATTGCATTTTTTTTTATTTTGTTATTGCTAATTTTTAAGATTTATTATTTAGAGGTTATGTAGGTCTCTAGGTAATCTAATTTTTCAATAGATGGCAGTGTATTACAATTCGATTATTTCACCTTTTTTGTTTTCAGATTTACATTTGACATAATTAACCTTACTTTTTACATTTATTTGTGTATTTTTATTTTATGTATTCCACTGTGTGTTACATATGACTTGTTTATGTAAATGTAATATATCTCACGTAGATCAAATTTAATCCATCCAGTAGTAAAAACCTGGCTCTACATTTCATTCCTACATTCGTGAAACGAGGAAGTTTAATGGAAACCGCCAATAGGCGGCAGTAGGATCTGAGTGATGTTTAGTGGACGCCACCAATAGGCGGCACTAGTACCGAAAGGCTTAACGTATAGAAAAAAATATATATATAATAAAAAAAAATAATAAAGAAGATTATTCCTTCCTCTTCTACTTCTTCTCTTCGTATTTTCTTCTTATAATATATTCTGAAGTTTATCTGAAAGTTTGCAGGGTGTATCGAAAGTGTCGAATAACGTATAAGCGTAGGCGTTAACTGGAATATACCCAACACAGGCATTTATTTTCCACTTCCTTGGACTTGAGAGAACCACCATCTTCCTCTCTCTCTCTCTCTCTCTTTCTTCCCTTTTAACTTTCTTTCCCTCTCTAGTAAAGTAAAACGAAATCGAGGCTATTCCATCGTGGCTCTAATCGACGATAACTCGAGAGAGCTACCGGCTTCGTTTTATCGTACCTCTGCATTTTATATCAAACGACGTTCAACTTGGTTCCTTCCTTCCATCCTTCCTTGCTTGCTTGCTTGCTAGCAAGGTTCCTAGCTGTGCCACCGTTCTTACTCGTTGCTGCTGACTACGTACACCCTTTTACGATTTTCTTCGCGTCGTAAGCCTCGATCGTAAGGATCGAACTGCCAAGAAAGAAAGTGAGAAGATCCCTTCACCTACCATCACCACCACTACCACCAACACCAATACCAACACTAAGACACACTCTCTTTCTTTCTTTCTTTTTTTTTTTTTAGGTTGCCTGTTCAGCTGTTGGCTGTTGCTGCTGCTGCTGCTGCTTCTGACAGTCGAACTTTCAACCTGACGGCAAATAAATATCGTCAAAATATGCTCGGTAAAATGCAAACAATTCCAAACAGATCTCTTTCTCTTTTTTTTGTGAACGAAGGGTGCCTTAACCCTCACTCCATCTTTTTCTCTGTTATTATTTCCTCTTTTTATTGGTTCCTCCGCGAATTTGCACACATATATATATACACACACACACACATATGTATATATAAATACGCGTTCATCGTAAAAGAGACGACCGTTTTTATATCGTCAATTTCTTTCGATGCTCGCTAAAAAAAAAGGGGAAATGAAAGGAAACAAAAAGACAAGAAAATGGCCGTAATTCGCGCTAAATTCGAATCTACGAGATAAAAGGTTGGATGGGTGGGTTATTGGAACAATACTTGACTGTTCCTATTCATTCAAAGAGTTCTTTTTACTATGAGAAGTATATTTCTGTTTTTGTAATTGGGTCAAACTGATCGTTAAACGTATCAGCCTGTAACGAACAACGTAAATTTATTGGGAATCGTTTTAATTACGTTCTTCCATCATGGATGATTCCAAACGACTGCTCCCAAATTTTGTTTCGTTTGATGTTTCATGATTTAAGTGAATTATACTCGATGGTTGATACACTCCGATTGATTTATTTTTATTGAATTTTTTTTTTTTCATTTTTTAGTTTTATTATTTTTTATCTGTCGTTTAATTCAGTAGATTTAAATATAAATAAAATTTGTATTATAAAGAAACGGAAGTATAACATTTCAATATATACATATATATATATAAGATAAATATTAATAAAAATTTTGTAAGTGTGTGTTTTATAAATGTAAAACATTTCTAAGTAAATTTTTCTATATCTTTTATTTAATTATTGTTATATTTTATTAATTTAATATAATTATATAAATACCTACATGTCTATTTTCCTAATATAAGTAATATAATATTCCTAATATAGGTAATATAATTAATAAATCCAAAAATAATTGTAAAATAATTATAAATATATATACAATAATAATTATTAATACAAATAATAATAATATTATAATATTATTTATTTTCATAGAGTTAATCCCCCTGAAAAAGTTAACATCTTTTCCTTCCTTTTTTTTTTATCTAATCTCTTTTACTTTATTTTTGCAGTGTATTCTTTATCACGTTTAAGTTTGCTGACTCAGCGTAAGAAGAATAAAACGGATTTGCCCATAGCCCAGACGCGTTACTACCAACATTAAATAAAGAAATATAGCCCCCGCGTACTTTGGTCCACTATGCGAGATGGCAAACAGCATCCGCCTAAGCATTCGTGCGTTAGCACTAAACTATATTACAACCGCAAAACCCGTCACTCTCTTCTACGATCGTATTAGTGTTAGTAAATTCATATATATATATATATTCAAACCTACACTTATACTTACACACACACACACACGCATACAAGTATAAACCTATAGACAGAAACGTAGGTACGTTACGAATATACGAGAGAAGAGAAATTCGCCAACATGACGGATGCCTTTACGAGGCTGTGATTTATTTTATTATTGGCGGTTATCGAGGGTGTTATAATCCACGACTGGGAAATGAAGCGATTTACGAAACCTCTATTCGTCGTTCCGTATGATTTCTGACTACCGTCCAAATATTCCATCCCTTTTTTTTTGGTATACCATTATCTGGTTATTATTTTATTTTATTATTAAGTTGAATCACACACGTAAGTAACTTCCAATGCGACCAAGGTGTTGTTATTTCCTGTCGTCACGTTGTTCCTCGTTTCCTGGTTCCTCGTTTCCTGGTTCCTCGTTTCAACAGTCACTTGAACTGTTCACAATACAACACTCACGATTAAACTAAAAGGGTACTTTCTACCACTAGCATACTATATATATATTTACTATTAATCATTAAATAATTATTAACTATAAATAATTATTAAACTAGGACAGGGTTTTGGCAATTTTTTGAGTCGGAAGAGCCAAAAATTACAATTTACACACAATTTTGTCTTGCCAACAATAAAATAAAGTTGTTTTTTTTTTTTTTCGATAAAAACTAATTAATCTGTTTATTCATCGGTGACTAATTCTAAGTAATCTAAAAGTATCCTAGATAATAATACAATATATTATTAATTATTCGAAGATAATTGTCTATTTTTTTATTAAAAAAAAAAAAAAATCTACTTATAATGTTGAATTAAAAATATTATAATATAAATAATATATTTAATGAATTTTTATAAAACAATATCGTTCAATTATTTTATGTTGAATCAAAAATATTAACAACGTGATCAACAACGATGTTATTTGTATGAAACATATGTTAAACGACAAAATAATAAAAATCAAAGTAAAGAATAGAAACTACAAAAGAAAGAGAGAGAGAGAGAGAGAGAGAGAGAGAGAGAGAGATGAAAGACGGAAGTCTTGTAATCTTTCTCAGTTACACCCACAAAAATATTTATGAGGGTTTTTCCGAATGCAACGTCGTCACGGGTGCGAATCGTTCGTTCGTTTGTTCGTTTTCGTTTTGGTTTGTATTTTTTTTTTTTTCTGATCGCGAGAGAAACTGCACGCGAGAAAAGGAAAAAGATAGAAGAAGAAGAAGAAGAAGAAGAAGAGAAGAGAATAGAAAAGAAAGAAGGAAAGAAAGAAAGAGAAAAACGCGTCGCCCTGCCTCCCGGGCATTAGCAGTGATATTTTATTCATGAAGCACCTTATATACCACGTCGGGTGCGCCTAAACCCAAACCTAGTGCAATGCGAGAGCTACTAAATAAAACATCCATACGCGCCTCGCCCATAAATTTCTACACGGCTGATAGATTTACAAGCCGCCCTTGCCGAACTGATATTTAAATTAGTCCAACTACGTCGAGAGTAGGAAAGAAGGAAAATAGCAAGAGGAGAGAAGAAGGTTTAGGGGTTGAGTACGCCACGGGTGGCATATACACCCGCGCCACAACCACCACCCACCAAACAACCCATCCCTTTTTTTTATCAGTTTATGTGGAAAAACGCATTGAAAATACGCTCCTTGTTTTGCTCTTCTCATTTTTTTTTTTCGATTTATATTTTATATTTATTATTATTATTATAGGAATGTTATTATATATTTTATTTTTAAAGAAATGGGCTACGAAAACCATGAATGGAGGGGTTGCGTTTAGGGACAGGAACACTGGTAGGATTTGGTATTTGCAGCAATGAACTTTCAAGTTTCTAATGCCAATTAATAATAATAATAATTATTATTATTATATATTTTGTTTATTTTTTTGTTTATTATTTTATTTGTGTATTTTTATTTTTTCTAATTATATTATTCATTCGCAAAGGGGGGAAAATTAACACAACAATTTGGTATACTTAACCTTTAGTGAATATCTAAAAATTCTAATCACGTTGTTTTATTTTAATTTACAATTGTTGTAAATTTGTTATTACATTAATTGTTTAACATTTAACATTTAATAATTGTTATTAAATTTTTTAAATTAATATGTTATTTATTTATATAAAAATAAGATCGTGCGTGTAAATATGGAAGGGTGGTATTTCATAATTCGATATATATATACATATATATATATATAAAGAAAATACAATATTTATCTTAATTTTATTATCTTAAAATATAAAAAGGGTTTGACGCGAAATTTAAAGGTACATATTAAAATATATGAGAAAGAAATGAGATCTACTAACAAAGGTTTACCCGCCCTTTTATCTTCCTTATCATCATCTACTTGTTTTATATATACCAAAGCTTTATAATTCATCAAAATCGTAGTTGGTAAATTCAACTGTGTGTGTATGTGTGTGTGTGTGTGTGGTATTTTCGCGACCCCCTCAACGTGAACATCTTCAGAAGAACACCCGGTTGGTTGGTTGCTGTCAGTAGGCCACTGGCCTACTTGCCAAGAGGGTACGGGGTTGAAAAGACAAGAAGAATTAAGTGCAGTACACCCCTCTGCTTGTCGGTTTCTTTTCTAAGGGTCTTTCTGTTACTTTCTGCTGCTGCTGTTACTGCTGTTGCTGCTGCTGCTTCTGCTTCTGCTGTTGGTTGTTGGCTGTTGCTATTGCTGTTGCTTCGCATACGAGTTTCATGCTATGAGGGTGTAAATAATGAACGAAGGGATGATACGTTCCTGAGGAACCGAGGGTAACTTTAGTAGGTCAATACCTTGCTTTGCTTTGCTTGCTTGGTTGTTCGCGAACCACTTCTTATTTTTCCTTCATCTTTTTCTTCTTTTTTTTTCATTTCTTTCTTTTGAATCATTGTAGGGAACGAATGAAAAAACGATGATAATGAAGGAGGAGATTTTTTTTTATTTATTATTATTTAAATATGTATATATATTTCTTAGATACTTTTCATTAATTAATTCAAGTATTGTAAGTTCAGTTACGAGATTGTTAATTATAATGAATTTACTTCTTGTATTTCTTTTCTTTTTTTTTTTTATTCATTCATTCATTTATTTCATATAATTTATTTTAATATTATTTTGTTATAATACTAAAGTAATAATTATTTTAAATATTATAAAATTATAACTAAATATTATATATAATTTATAATATTATAATTTAAAATTTATTCGTTCATTTATTTGGTGTACTTTATTTTAATATTATTTTGTAATAATACTAAAG
>NW_015149105.1:158487-207924 GCF_001465965.1 Polistes dominula
TATATAATTTATAATATTATAATTTAAAATTTATTCGTTCATTTATTTGGTGTACTTTATTTTAATATTATTTTGTAATAATACTAAAGTAATTATTATTTTAAATATTATAAAATTATAACTAAATATTATATATAATTTATAATATTATAATTTAAAATTCATATAATATAATGTATAATTAATGTTATATATTAATATTACATAATAATATAAAAAAATATAATATAATAAATAATAATATAATATAAAATTCATTCGTTCATTTATTTGGTGTACTTTATTTTAATATTATTTTGTAATAATATTAAAATAATTAATATTTTAAATATTATAATTATAACTAAATATTATATATAATTATATAATATTATAATTTAAAATTAAAATTTAATATAATTTTGTAATAATAAATATATTATTACATTACAATATTTACAATATTTGTGTAATAAGATATTTAATATTTAACAAATATGTTCCCAACGTGTCGTATAAAACCTTAACGAAATGGGGTGTAGTATAACGAAAAGAGGGTTCTTTCTCAAAGATTAACAACACTGACCAAATATTAGTGACAATAAACCATCGCCATTTAATAATTTAATAATAACAATATCAAAACAACATATTCTATATAAATTCTAACACACACACACACACACACAAAGAATATTTCTAAAAGATTTTTAAAAACAAAAACTACGTATAAATATTAAATATCATTTTATCGTTGAAAATGAAATCACTGTAGCGAAATAAAAAAAAAAAAAAAAATAAAAAAAAACAGATACTCATAAATAATCGATCATCCTAGAAGAAAAAAAAACCCCCAAAGAATCCCAAACGAAAAAAAAAAAGAATAACAATAGGAAGGTAGGGAATAAAAAAGGGTGAGGGGGTGGGAGGGTGGTAGGTGGGGTGGTTCAATGATTTCGTTCGATCGGACGTTCGTTTTACGACTTCGTAGTGAAATTGTAGAGAAAAAATAAAAGAGAGAAAGATGAGGTAACCAGAAGTGGGTGGAAAGAGAAAATAGTGAAAACGAGATAGATAGATAGAGAGAGAGAGAGAGAGAGAGAGAGAGAGAGAGAGAATGGTTTTACGCGTGGAATATGCTAAACCAAGATCCGCGGAAACTCATACCACGTTTCCTCTCCATGCAAATGGTTGGAAGGTCTAATGACGATCCCATGCCGTGGGCGCAAATCGACGGGACCAATTTTTCCTTCATTCTTATTCCTATTTCTCTCTCTCTCTCTCTCTCTATTTCTATCTTTTATACACATATACATACCCATACACATAGAGACACAGAACACATATTTTCACTAATATAAGTCTCTCTTTTTCACTCTTTTTTATCGCGAGACCCATTGCACCCTTCTTTTTTTTCCGTATCACCCTTTTCCCATCCACCATCTCTTTTTTTTTCCTTTTTTCCTTTTTCTTTCTCAGCAATGGTACATATCGGTGCGAGCATTCGAATGCAAAACGAGTCGTATCACTTTGCAAAAGAGGAAGACTGTGATATAGAAAAAAGAAATGAGAGAAAGAAAGAAAGAAAGAAAGAGAGAGAGAGAGAGAGAGAGATTTGTTCCAAGCCCTTTCATCCGAGAACGAGCGGGGATATTTTGCTCGTAGTGAAGTCAAGTGCGAAAAAGAAAAAAAAAAGGGACGACTAGGAGGAAGTGAATTTTTCCTAGGACACTGAGACTCAACCCGAGCTTCGATATTTCCTGTATCGGTTTAAACTATCCATCTCTTCTCACTCCCTCTTCTTTTCTTTTTTTTTTTTATCCATAAGGAAGAAGATCTTCGAAGGGTCTCTTCTCGTTTAGGGAATTCTTCTGGGCTTACCTGTGAAATTAAGTAATTCTTCTCCCATTCCCTAGGTATAGGGGATAAAAGTATCGAGTTAACTTTGATCAGAAAGAAGAAAAGATCATTGAGAATATTAGGAGGGGTGGGAGAGAGGGTTGAGGGTGTTGGTTGGATGGATCAGCTAATGGTTGTCACGGATTTCGTGACAATATTCTGTATATTTAGATCGGTTTCGTTATACTAATCTAAAAAAAAAAAAATAAAAACAGAGAGATAAGACTGGGTAAAGGTAGGAAAAAAAGAGGTGGATGGAGGAGGGAGGTGGAAGGGAAAATTAACGACACGAAATACTTTCCTTTCTTTTTTTGTTTTTTTTCTCTAGAACAAATAAATGTCTAGATTCGTTCGCAATGGTCACAGTTCGTTCATTTATTTAGGTCGAAATTGAGGGAAAATTGGGTCAAATGGGGTGGAATTGGTCGTTCGTGTTGTAACGAATCGCGATCGAGTAGTAGACAATGACAAAGACAAATAATAGAAAAGAACGTGGAAGTTGGTTAGGGAAGAAATAAAAGAAAAAACAAAGATTTTCTTAGTGTGTTTTCTTCGTTGGAAGTGGCGAAAAACGAGAGGATTTAAGAGGAGTAGTCTATCATGGGGCTAAGAAGAAGAAGAAGAAGAGATTTTATTGGTAGTTGTGATAGTAACAAATAGATGAAGTAGGAAGAGGAGGAGGAGGAGGAGGAGGAGTATAGCTAACGATAAGGACCGTAATCTTACACCTTTTTCTCTTAGAGGGCTTAGTTGTCTCGCGAGAGGACGTCACGTTTCTCTTTTCCTCTCTTTGTTTGCCCTTTTTATTACGTGTAACGAAGAAAACGGCAGAAAGCAGCAGAGTTTTGGTTGCTTGGTAACCTGACACATCCGAAACATTCGTTGAACGCGTGCGACTTTCGTTCATCATCCTTTTTTACGAAGAAGAAAAAGAAAAAGAAAAAGAAAAAAAGAGGAGAGATGGAGGAGGATGAGAAGGAGTACCGAAAAAGAAATGGATCCTCTCTTTGATGAGAGAGAGTAGATACAAGTTTTGGTGTAGATCCTGTAGGGCTCTTGTACTTTCGTCTTCCACCTTTTTCTTTTTTTTCTTCATCTTCAGCCCCCCCTCTTCCTCCTCCTCCTCCTTCCCTCTTTCTATTCCTCTTACTCACTTCGAGAAG
The DNA here is from genome assembly GCF_001465965.1 of Polistes dominula. The sequence continues at coordinate 161,529 of NW_015149105.1, forward strand.
GGACCAAGAGCGTCCTTCTATCGTTGAGGTGGGGCTGTGGGGTGTTGGGGTGTTGGGGTATGAAGGGGGAACCCTCTCGAATAATCTCACGTCGGCAAAAACGATCGTCTACGCTTTGACTGCAAATACGATCGACGTTGTTGAGAAACTACCAAACCTTTTCTCTTCCTTCCTTCCTTCCTTCCTTTCTTCCTTTCTTCCTTCCTTCCTCCCACTCACCCTTTTTTTTCCTTGTCTCTTTCTTTTTCCTTTATTTTATCTTTGTATTTTGTATCTTGTGAAAGATGGAAACCTAGGAGAGATTCTTTTTGTTCCTTTTCGTTTGTTTTTTAAAACACGTTCAGTTTCTTTTAAATTTTAATTTGTACAAACAAAATTTTTTATTTATTATATTTATGTATATATTTGTAGATTATTATACAATATAACAAATGATATTACTTTTATCATTAAAGTTGTTCGTAAATCATTTTAATGTACATGTAACTATTATACTTCGTATTATTAAATGTACGATTACTTTTGAATCATCCTGTATAAGTTACCTATGTCACATGTACATTATGCAAATTAGATATTATACAAATAGATAAAGTATATAACAGGAAAGTGGAATTTGGAATTTTGTTCAAACATGAAACGCACAATTCTGTTTTGGTCCAGACATCGAAATTGAAAATGCATTGCACGTGGTTATCGTAATTGAGTATAAAGAGGGAAAGAGGGTTATGGTAGAGAAGAATGAAAAAGGGGTGGTAAAGTTGACCATGGTGAACGATACACGTCCATCACTTCCAATCCTATATATCTGATTTTAATATTTATCGATTAATAAATATAATCCATTAGTATATATATATATATGAACCGGAACTTTAACATTTATGTGGTTTGTTAATTCAGGAAGCTTTGAAACGTGTAAACTTGAAACTAAATTCAAACTAACCGAAGTGTATACCACATCCCCTTTCTCTCATACATTCACAAACACACACACACACACACACATACATTTACTCTGTAACTGTTATGTTTAATGCTTCGTGATTCGTGGTATTTCGTTGGCGTGTTGATATCTCGTTTATCGTTTGATACCAACTTGCGTGTATTGTAACATATAACGAATTTAGGTTGAATTACTTTATGTAAATATATATGTGTGTGTGTGTGTTTGCATGATTGTTAAGTAATATACTACATTTAATTATTTACTTTTTAATAAATTATATTTGTATTCGAATAAAACATAAAATATTAGTTCAGTGAACTCGTTTAAATGTTATACTAACCAAAACTGTATACTTATGTTTCAGGATACATTCTTGTTACAAAGTTACACGAAAGGACGACCGATAGATTTCGTCGAAGTAAACGATAGTAAACCAAATCGGGCTTCCACGTGTGTAAAGAAGTTTCAACATGAATTCATCGAAGAGGAAGAAAGAGAAAAAGTAAGTAGAGTCGTATTACAGAACTATTCTTATAGTCTACAACACCACCCATCATCCATCCACAAAATCCCTTCAATACACGAATATACGAATTCGTGGTTGGTATGATCATACGTGGATGATACCCCGTCAATGTTGGATGTGTCATGGAATCGTAAACCGGTAGATATTAAACTTTTACAATCCCAGTTCGTTGGTTGGTCGGACAAGAGGTTATGATGATTAGATGTAACTCGATAATACGCTGATGGTAGTAGTAGTAGTAGTAGTAGTGGTTGGCAGAGTGACGCCATTGGCTGTTTCCCATCGTTTCTGCTTTTACCATTGCTGCTGCTGCTGCTGTTGCTGTTGCTGCTGTTGCTTTTGCTACGTTGTTGGTAAAAGTAGTCGATAAAGAGAGTGTGAGAGAGAGAGAGAGAGAGAGAGAGAAAGGTTTTGGGTAGGATGTTGGGATCGTTAAAAGTGCCGTTAAATCGACGAAACCTAAAAATCGTAAAAATTTCACCCTCTGCCACCCGTTATCGCAACGATACGTAGGATTTTCCTGAATTCGTTCGGATACTCTGTGTGTTTGTTCTTTATCATCGTTAATTTTTCAAAGACAATGACACGATTCAAATCATTGAATGAGACATTGAATGACACAAAAGATAGATATAATAAATTAACTCATTTTAATTATTTCATACAAATAATAATTTGACATTTATTTACACGTGTATTTAATTGATATCAATGTTTAACCAATGTTTTAATATTTATACTCATTCTATTTTAATTATTAATCGTAATAATTATATGAATGATTGTATCATTAATAAAAAACCTTTCATATAATTATTAATTATCGAAATGAAACAAAATTATTTTATACGTAATATATAATTTTATTTACAATTAAATTTATTAAAATAAATTATTATTAAATAAGTTAAGTTTATTTAAAAGAAAATATTATTTAAAAATAAATAAATATAATATAATATAATAAAATATATATAATTAAATATATATATATATATATAATAAATATAAAAAATATAATACACTAATTAAAAAAGAATAATATAAAATAAATAAATAAAAAATAATATATACTTATTTTAATTTTATTTATAATTACTTATATAACTCGTTTAATGTTATATGTATAATAAGATTTAAATAAATATTAAGATATTAACGTAATACCGATTGTCGAAACATACGCCGTCGTTTCGATATCCAAACTTCTGTCTTTCTCTCTCTCTCTCTCTCTCTCTCTCTCTCTCTCTCTTTCTCTCTTGTATTTTTATGCCCGACATAAACGTAACGGCGAGTCATAACGTCCGTCACGAGCAAATGGCATTGCATACGCGAGTTTCCGTACGTACGTTTCGTGGCACCCTTCGCATAATAATTCTCCGTATTGTCAAAAGCAAAATACGTTTTGACCACGCATTCGTCGTTATTAACGTTTATACGTTAGCGTAAGATAACGTTTCCTAGTATTTTCAGTATTAGAGAGAGAGAGAGAGAGAGAGAGAGACAGAGAGGGAAGGTTAAGCCTCGTGTAACGATTTCTATCAATGAAATTTGCCAAACAATAAGGGGCACTTACAATTTCAGTTATTTCATGTGTAATTCGTGATTGGCATTTGGTCGTTTAATTCTCGGTATGGTTTATTGCTAATAAATTTCGATGTATCAAGGTTGTACGAATAAGCGAAGTTTATCAGGAAACAGCAACCAACACCAATACCAAGTACCAAGTACCAATGGGTATCCTTACAACCCCTAGTCAGGGAAAGCTGTAGTGCACAGAAGAGACATAAAGCGGTTTTGCTTCGTCGATTTTATGAATATGCTTTCTCGAAATATCGTTCGAAGTATCGACGCCAAGTCACCACCATCACCATCACTCCACCATCACTACTACTACCATCACCACTCTCTTTGTCAAAAGGAAAAATATAAGTCGGTAGGTTAAAAGAGAAGTTACTAGATATATAGTAAGTTAGAAATAGAGTAAAAGTGGTTGGTGGTAGTTGAAAGCACAGCAAAACTATTTATGGTTGAACGATAATTCATAGACTATCGTGATAAACAAGGGAAACCTTTTTTTTTTCCCCATCGATATATTCGATGATTCTTCTTCGATTGCCCTTAGATGCGTTAAGTCATATTCTACCCTCCTTTTATTTTATTTTATTTTATTTTATTTTTTCTCTGACCTTTCTTCTACCTCCCATCTTAAAATCTCATTCCTTTTACGTACTGTCTTAGTAAATGTAATTATTTTTTAAACATATTGTATATAATATTTTTTAGCAGTATATTTAAATGATAATTTATGAACTATAATGATTAATTTTTGGAACTCGAATGGCACCGAATTAGCGCCCGGTAGATTTAAGTGGCAACTCGAGCGGCGCTGATACGGCGCCCAACTGATTTGAAATCTTTTGTTACTCAATCTGCTTATTTATGATGTGTGATAAGATATATTTTCAATAGAATATCTTATAGAAAATAAGTATCATTATTAATACGTAAAAGAATGAATGAACAAAAAAGTATACTTTTATGGAATTTAATTTTTTATTTATTAAACAATTTATTTAAAATAATAATAAATTGTATTAATATATGTATTAATTCCTATCTTTTTTTGATTATTATATTAAATTTATTAGATATTATTTTAGAAAAAAGTGTTATTAATAATACGTGAAATAAGTATACTTATATCGAATTTAATTATTTATCTATTAAAAATTTATTTAAAATAATAATAAATTGTATTAATATAAATATTAGATTCTATTTATTTTTATTATTATTATATTAAATTTATTAGATATTATTTTCGAGAAAGTGTTATTAATAATACGTGATATAAGTATACTTATATCGAATGTAATTATTTATCTATTAAAAATTTATTTAAAATAATAATAAATTGTATTAATATAATTATTAATTCCTATTATTTTTGATTATTATATTAAATTTAATAAATATTACTTTATAAAAAGTATACTTTTCTGGAATTTAAATCTTCATCTATTAAACAATTTATTCCAAATAATAACTCGTGTCAAATATAAAATATTAAATATTATATTATATTGACTTTTTCATCGAACATATATATATATATATATATATGTATTATTAATAAAGAACAGAAAAAAGACATAGACAGATAGTGACATAGACATAGACAAAAAAATAGTCATATAACGGGTCATCGTGTTCATTTTAGATGTCCGAGAAGATCTCCTGAATATCACTGCGAGCTTTTTTTTATCACTGAACGATACGAGATAAAGCAGGTCGAACTGTTAGGCAATAAATTCGTACAGAGAGACCTGACGAGATATTTCATAAAGGAGGAATCCATCAATAACGGGGTTCTTCTCTCCCAGATATATACGTATATATGAATGTGTGTGTGTGAATTACTCTCTCTCTCTCTCTCTCTCTGTCTGTCTCCCTCTTTCTCTCTCGGTGGGCAAAGTAACGCCAGAGGGTTGTATTGCTGCTGGAATCCCCGTATGTAGTAACCACCAAATCTTCATTTTTTTTCTTTATCCCACTAACTGGACTGAACTCAACCAACCCTCTTCAACGAAACTCGTGTGGTAATAAATAATACGATAAAACACGAGTTTGTCAGGCAATCACGTGACCTACGGAAAAAAAAAAAGAGAGAAAGAAAGAAAGAACGAACGTTTTCTTCTCAGAGGAAAATATTCTTTCGGAAGATGAACAAGGAAACGATTATAGTGAGAAATAAGAAGAATAATAATAAGAAGAAGCCGCTGGATAATGTTCGAAATATAAGTTTCTACAAGCCAACCATCGGCTTTCGGCTTTCCTGATCCTTTGAAGTATGCCGATAGGTATTTTCGGTATCCTATCTCTTACTTTCTCTTTCAACCCGGCCGCCTTCCCTTTTCCCTTTCCCTTCGTCTTCCCTTTCCACCATTTCGGTCACGGTTGACGAAAGGGAGAGACAAATTTGTCGAAAGAGGATAGAATATGGCCTTCGTCGTCTCGGTAAACTCGATTATCTTCTTCGTGGCCGACTAAATGAATTCCCTTGGACCTACTGCTGCCATTCCTATTATGGTAAGTCAATTTCTTCTCGGCCCTTCTATATATAGGTATATATTTGCATTAAATCACCGATATAAACCCGATAGGATTTCGAATAAAGGTATAAGGTATAATACCTTGCTAAGATTGTAATAGGAATATGTTTAAACAAGAAACCTTACAAGAAGAAATATCTTGATTATAAAATGATACTCTTCTATGATTAATTATTATTATTATTTATTATTGAAAAATAATAAAGTATTTGTTTACAATAAAAATAAAATAGAAAAAAAAACCAGATGTGTGCAAATCACACACGATAGAAGTGAAACCTTCCAAGAAAACTAAGCTTCGAGACGTAAGTCTATCGAAACAATTGCATTGTAATACAGCGACATCTATTGAAAGAATTTTACAGAATCTAGATAACCACCAAATTAAAATCTTTAAATTAGTAATAAAAAATAAAAAAAAATCGCGATAAAAATTGTGCTATGTGCTAAGTTGGAAAAAATCACGTGTGAAATAAAATAAATTTCATTGAAAATAAGTTGAGTAGTTTCGAAATTATTAGTTGACAAACATATTGTTACACTGAATTTTTATATATAATATTTTATTAATTAATTAATTAATATATAAAAATAAATTATATATTGAATTTAATTAATTAATTAATCACTTTAGTTTCATCGGTTTCACGTTCTTCCGTTTCACGATTTTCAAATCACCCTGATTATTCTAAAGAAATTTTCACTTCAAAAAAATCAACGAGAAAGAAAGACATATATTTATATTGATATTAATTATGAAAAATATTATAAATAAATTCAATGGTTACCTATTCGTTGAAATGCAACGAAACGTTTCCTACATTCCTTTCTATCTCTGATATTCGTCGACGATAACGAGACGACATGATAAACGACAACTCGAGTTTTTTTTTTGTGCCGTCGACCGAACTGCTCTACGGCTATTAACCTATAATTTTTTAATGGCCTTACTCGCTCGAGTTTTTCTCCAAAAACTCTCCCTACTTCTCCCCTCCCCTGCCCCTCCCTCCCGCTCCCCCACCTCACCTCCACCCCACCAAACCCCGTTACTTTACGATTGAAATTTTTATTACCCTAGCCTGTCGCGCGCTTTTCGTCCGCACTTTTCAGCAAATACGTTTTATGGCTTAGCGTATTTTCGAACGAGACAAGAAATAGAAGAGAATACCCAACCACCACCCACGCACATGCATGCATGGGGTGGGTGATCGATAAACCAACGTTTCGTTCGTTCGTTCGTTCGTTTATCCTGTTCGCAGGTGTTCCTTGTTATATTAGATTTTTGTTGTTGTTCTCCTTTTTGTTAACACAAATTTGTTGTTGTTAGGTGATAAATAATAAAGGAAGGTACACGTTCAGATCAATGAAAATCTTGGAATGGATGATTATCGAGTCAATTATTTTTCTTCGAGGGAGATAATCGTGTGTGCATTAAAGAAATTTAGTGAGAAAGAGAGAAAGAGAGAGATAGTAGATATTTATCAAAAGAAACGTTGATAATCTTATTGGTTACGCTCACGCATTTTATGTTTTTTATTTTTCCGCAGCTTTGGAGATCGTTAAAAGAATTTGCACGCTCTCGTCAGCCGCTCGTTCGTCCGTAAAAAAGAAAACGAGGCTTAGAATGGTAAAGAGAAAGATAGAGAAAGAGACTAAAAAGGGGGAGGAACGAAAGAACCGCCCTTCGTTCTTCTTGTTTTTATTTTTTTTTTTTTTATTTGCATCGCGAAAAAGTATCCTTTCCGTGACTAGATTGAGGGCTCGTGGAATTTTGTTGTTGTCGTTTTTTTCTCTCTACCTCCATGGGACTTCAGTTTATATTGTTTTTCTTCTCTTTCCCTTATGCCTCAACCTGCTTCCCCATTTTGCGTAATACATATACACTTATATGTGAAGAAARAAAAAAAAGAAAAGAGTTCTTTTGAAGGATCGAAAGAATTTGGGGCAGGTTGCGGTTCAAAGATGCACGCGATGCGGTTTAAACAGAGGGAAAAGCTTCTTTTATCTCATTGAACCTAACCACCACCACCACCACCACCAACCACCACCCTATCCTTTTTTTTTTTCTTAAAGTATCTCGTTTTTCGATCTCTATACGTCGGTAGGTAGAAAATAATTCGAAATAAAAATAAAAACAGAGTGGGTAATCATCTTTTCTCGGTACTGTCGTCGATTACGTTCTGCACGTGTTTTTTTATTATTATTATTTTACGAAGAAAATATAATGGAAAAATAAGCGTCATCTCGTACCATCACCATCACCTTTCGATACAACAATTTACCCGTCTTGTATTCCTCGTGGATGAAAGACAAATAAGTGGCGTGCGTTTATTGTACTCGTCTCTAGAATTACACGCACGAAAAGAGAAACACATAACAATAATAATAATAATAATAATAATAATGATAATATACATGGAAAAGTTTTCTAATCTCTGATATATTTTCTAATCAAATTATTTTAGGTATTTCTATTCCATATTCGATATTAGGAAGAAAATCATTTATGGTTAACCGCATGTATTGAATTACCCGACGATACTTGAGGATCAAAATATTTTGGCATGGGGATTTTAGGGGTATTTGCAAGAATTGTTAGGTATTTACATTCCCCCTTCTCCCATTCCTTTCCTATATGCTTTTGGATACTCCCAAAACATCAACTTTACCAACCAAGAGCAATCGTTGAACCATTGGCACCACCACCACCACCACCAGCAGCAGTACAACCGGCCCGTTCAATTACGCAGTCATTAACTCGCGATTGTCTCTTTCGACGACGAAGTAACCTCGTTATGCCGACTTGAATCCCGGTGCTTGGCAATATTCTATGCGTAGATCTCAACACAGATAGGCTTTTAGCGTATTAGCAGGCACAATGTGACAATGGAACGTAGTCCGTTCGCTACAGGAATAGCAAATGCCTCCAACGCCGCTGCCACTCTATCCGTTTCCCATACAATTGCCAGCCAACTCCTCTACCTCCTCCTTCTCCACCACCTCTTCTACCTCTAACCTACGTTTCTATCTCTGTTACTCTTCCTCTTTATACATCGATGTTAAATCTCAAATAGTCAGTCGAAACACGTATTTCATAAACGACCATGACAATGATGTGTGACTGTCACATATCCCATCTTATTCCCATATAATACAACCGTGAGAAAATCTATACCGATTTTTTTTCATAGCAATTTTATGTTCTGTCTTATTTCATGGTGTTATCTTTAATCACTTAAATCGTTTAACCAATCAGTCAGATTATATCAAATACAGGAAACGTGATGGGTGTATCGAGGCATGGATATATTAGGAACACACTCACGATGGATATGGGTCGATCGTGCGTACATGTGAGAGAGTCATGGTTTATACAGTTTGCAAGGGAGACAACTAGAGGATGGTTTGTCCATGACCAACGGGTGTCTCTCGGTGGATGCTGTTAGGTACGCTTTGGTCAGAACGTTGGTACTACATGCGTCGTAAAGTGACGATCGGATCAGGATACAGGAAATTGGCCGGATACGCGAGCAATGGTCCATGCTGATACTACCCATCGGTAGTAGTAGTATTAGTATCAGCAGTAGTCGTAGTCATGTTTGTTAGCCGCGGATATCAGCCAAAGTACTCGACCGAATTTCGATAAACTAACCCTTCCTTTCCTTTAGGGCTTACAAACCTCAATAATCTTTGCTGTTCTTCGTTCATATCCATTCACGAGTCGCCATTGTTTAATATAAACCGAAAAAGAGGAAAACAGAGTAGTTAGATAGGGGTAGATTTTGTTCAGAGTACTTTTCAACATGGTTTTACCATTCCTTTTTTTTGTTACCGTCAGCAATGCAAGACTTTTAACGAAAGCTAAAATTCGTGAACGATCCTATCGATAGAGATCGATCGGATATGAAACAATGGTTAGATAAAGAGAAATAGAGAGAGAGAGAGGGAGAGGAAACGAAACGATTTGAGTTCTTCACCGAGCTTCAATGTCGCGCCATTAACCGTAGAGATAAGCCAGTGGTCGGTGGTCCGGCCAATATTGAATGGTCTCTATAGGTAGTTTGCCTTGAAAGGGGGGTAGGGGGTTCCTAGGTGGACACGAACGTAAAAGTGAGCGAGAGAGATACTGACTGACTGACTGAGAGAAGGGGTGGTCGTGCATTAGTGGAACCATTGTGCCTGCCACCCCTCAAATCCATATTACTAGCGTAGTGTAGTCAGTCAGTGTCCGTTGCTCTCTCCAACCATCCGTCCATCCGTCCATCCGTCCTTCCGTTTGAATATACACACGTATATTCGTGGGGTGTAAGCGTGTTGTATTGGCAAACCAAGAGGGTGGTGGTGGTGGTTGGGTACGCGTTCTATATGCAAACCGCCACGTAATGAGTCCGTCAACCCCCGCTCTGACGTCGTTTGCCCGCTATCCTTGCACTTAGCCGACGCCCGTACCCAACACCATTTTCAAACCAAATCTACTACTATCCCTCTTCAACCCCTCTCTCTCTCTCTTTATCTTTCCGTCGCGAATGCAAATACGACAATGAAGAGCAGGACTAGGATGAGGACAAGGAAGGACCGACGATCGCGCGAATGCAAATTAGACGCGAGTACAGCAGCACCAACTACGACGACGATTATCCCTGGGTAGGTGGTACCTTCTCTCTCGCCTACGTGCTAAATCCGCAAGACTTCACGAATACACACTACTACCATTACTACTATCACTTCTTTCTCTTCTATTTATTCCTCTCGTTTTCTCTTTTCGTATCTAACCTTGCTTCATTTCTTCTTACCAAGCTCACGAGAAAAGCAACACCTCAACGTGACTACGATTATTGTCTACCTGCCGTCTGCCCACTAATGTTCTATTGCGTGCGAGAATTATCTTTGCACTTCTTTACTTCTTCCTTTTTTCTCATCTTTATTCACTCTCTCTCTCTCTCTCTTTCCATTTTTTTGCTAACACTTTTTCCTCTGAATTAATTGAGGTTTATTTCGTTTCCTTCTATCTCTTTTTAATTGATTTTCTAACAATCCCTGTTCAACAACACTCTATTAGTCGTAAAAGAAAATGTCTAAATTTATTAAATCATCATTTACATTATAAAATTATTTAACGTTCGTAAAAAAATTCTAATTGACAAACAACTTTGATTCTGTTCGAATATTATCGAATACATTTCTAAAGTTATTTCGAAGTTATGGGTTTGGTTATATTAATCTGGGTGTTACAGGATTGGTTCTAAGGATCTCTCTCGTTTCTGTTCTGTTCCATTTAAACAATGGCTCGTCAAAGTGCGAAACGAGATGACACGGCCTGCCGCGTGTGATAATTATTCTTGCGCACATTACGAGTAGTATGCTTGCGAATATTCTCTGTCTCTATCTCTCTCATTTCAAACGACGAGACGTTCACTTATACGTGTATATATGTATATATGTATACATTTACGTATGTGTACATGTATATATGTACATTATGGTTTGCTAGTTCCCGGTTAGTCGTGGTGGCATCAGTCGACGTCGCCGGCATAATGTTTAGCATACCTCGTTGCAATATGTTACAAGCGCAAAGCGTCGAGTGAACATCAGCTCGACACCCTACACCTCCTCCGCCCTTCACCCACCCCCCTGACCACCTATTTCATCCACCGAATCGAGTTATCTCTTCGATATTGGCTATCCGTGCTCGTGCAACACGATTCGCACGTTCGTCCTCAGCTCGATCTCGTTTCGTATGCATCGATATATATATGTGTATATATATATATATATATATAACAAAACCTTGTTCCCCCCCCCCTCTGTTTTGTTATGTGCTGAGTTGGCAGCAGGATGTCGTAGTTGCGTGTTTCTCTTCGATTTTCCGTCAACCGAAACACCTTTGCTACGAATTTTCAATTGTCTTTTTATTTTTTTGGTATTTTTTTTTCTCAAGGTATATTAAATACCTCCCACGTGAGTTAATCTTTACCCTTTTTTTACCTTTGTTCCATTTTTTGTTGGTTTTTTTTCTGGTTAATGATAATTATATTAAAAGTTGGATTCTAACATAATTGTGTTTTATTATATTTAATTAAAATTAATGTATTATTTATTTATTATATTAATTTTTATTTTTATTAAATAATTAATTAAATTAATTGAATTACCAACCGCTTATATGCAATTAGAATTATCATCATAGAATAATAATTATTATTAGAAACTACAAAGAATGATTTAGTTACCAGTTAAAACATTGCTCAATTTTTTACGAAGCACCAACGAATCAACACCATAATCAGATTAAAATACAATAATCAATCATAACTTTGTTTCAAACAACATTATATAAAATACAATGAGCATAATTATAATTTAATTGAAAATATATAAATCGATGTTAAAACGATGAAAAATATTAGAATCCCTTAAAATGAAACATAATATAATCAAAGTGACTAACGTTTATTTGTTTTACCCGTTGTCCAAGTGGACAACGTAATGGTCTGTAACAAAAACAAATAGTTAGGGCCCGTCGAAAAGGGAAGAACGTTTAGCACGGCTCGTCGGGAACGCGTTACGCGAGAAACACACGCAACACACGTTGAAACTCCTGTTCGTGCAAATCGGGTTAGCGGCTTGCTGTGTAGTATCTCTCAACGATTCGCGTCTATCCTGGCTGGTTAAGCCGCGAGAGTTAGGGGTGTTTCAAGGGATGAACCCAACAGGATCGTCGATTTTGCCGATCCAACTGGACCAACCAACCAACCCTCCTTCTATCTATCTATCTATCTATCTCTATCTCTATTTCTGTTTCTCCCTAGTCTTGTTTAGGGATGCTAGCATGCCTGTCAACGTATGCTAATCACAGTAATAGGGCGTACGTTGTATTACCATCGTACCGAGAACCTGCTTTGCTCTGCTCTACGCTAATATTTCGAAATAACATCGATTTGGACTATACCCCTTCATCTATCTCTATCTCTATCTCTCTCTATTTCTCTTTAAGGGGTTGCCCTGAACCATCACTATTGTCCATTAGATACTGTCATAATTATACCAACCGACTATTTCGATGGGACACCATTTCTAACTTAGAAAAGTGAAAATTTAGAAATTCTTCAATTATTTTATCATATATTATTCTATTATTTACAAATTAATGAAATGATATATATTTAATCTTATTGAAAGTTATTTGATGTATCTAATAATTATTTCTATTGGATGATAGACTGTTTAGAAATTTCTCTTATTGCAAGTTATTCGATACATTTCATTAATTATTTCAATATAAATTGTTCAATAAATTAGATTGTTTGAATTGATTAGCAGAGTTATACATTAAAATAAAAATGTTAATGTAATTTCATCGAAGTGTCCAACTACTATTACTAATTCGTTGAATTACGATCTCTAGAGGGTGTGATTTTAAAAGAACTTTCAAAAGAGGAGAAGAATAAGAAGAGGAGGAAGAATAAGGGTGGGGTGTCCCACGGATTGGACCACTTTAAAGCTTTGGGTGTCCCTGATTTTCTTTCAATGTGTTCTCTGTTATTGGTTAGACTGGAAAAGTGGGGTAAGAGGGTGCATTAACAACACAACGCTTTAGGTTCGTGGAATATAGGTCCCAGGGTGACTGTAGTTCAACGATACCCTACCCTTCTCTCCAACCAGCCCTCCCCCTTCCCTGTTCCCCAATCCAACCGACGTATAACGCGGATATTATAAATTCCGAGTCAAATGTAGCGTATTGTAATTTCGGCTGGATATCACTTAATGCAATCTGTAAGCTTTTTTTTACTCGTGGAAAAATTGCTCGGGTTCTTCCGACATCTCGTTCGTATTTCGAAGCACTCCACGTGACCTCTCTCTCTCTCTCGTTAACTCATTCCAGTTATTTTCTTTTTCCATCTTCTTTCATGTTTTTCCGTGTTTTACTTCCACCACTTTTCTCTCTCTTCTTTCTACCACCAAAATTGTTTCCGCCCGAATTAAGATAAATGAGAACGATAAGATCGTCGCGGAAACGCGCAAAAATCTATAATCTGCCATACGACGATAATAAAATGTCAAAGAAAAATAGAGAAAACAAGAAGATATCTTTGAAATTTAATTTTTTTTTTTTTGTTATCTTTCATTCAGTGAGGGTAGAAATAAGAGGAGAATCGGATTTTCTAAATTATACAAAACAAGTAGTTAAATAAAATATGAGAAACGAGGTAAATTAAGTTAAATAAAGTAAAGAAAAATACAAACACAATAATAATATTAATAATAAAAGAATATGAAGAAGAAGAAGAAGAAGAAGAAGAAAATATTCGCGTGCATCGAGGTGAAATTAAAAATCTCAACTCTCCCTTTTTTCCCCACCCCATTTGAAAAATGGGTTCCGACTCAATGACAAAAGAAAAGATGCGGCATCCCGGACGCCGGTAAGAAAGCCGGGAATACAGGATTACGTTCTTTCCAACCAACCAACCAACCTACCTACCTACCTACCTACCAACCAACCTATCTCATCTTCATCTGACAAAAAAAATAAATACCCTCGAGCGCGAGCAGAAAAATAAGCCCTTAAAGAGCCTGATGAATTTTAAATCAGGCTAGCATTGAAATCGGGAAAACGTCTCCATTGCCAGAGGACTTTCAAAACTCCTCTTCACTACTCCACCCCCTTCATCCCTTCATACTCTCCGTGTAGGGACAACCTCTTCCTACTATTCTTACCTCCTTATCACTCACTCCTCATTCTACTCTTCACTTTTTTCTTCGAATCTTTTCGTTGATGTCTACCCACCGCCTTCCTATTTTCAGTTTTCATCTCTTAATAATACAGAACGACTAATACCCTGATCACATATTCTCAAGGATGAAAGGTAAATCTATCTTATGCTTCGGCCGGGTTATAAGGACCATATTAATTCCATTAAAAAAGACGTTTCGTCGTATTCTTACTCAACGTACCAACACCCATACCACCTCTCATCTTTCTCCCACACCTCTTATATTCTTCTTCTTATTTTTTTTTTTTTTTTTTTTTAGAAAATACACAGAGTAATTCCTAACCCTCTTCTTTTTTTAACAACCTGTATAAGATCTCGTTCACATGTAATCGTAATATGTCATACTACATCTTCTTAATGTAAATATATTTCATTAGAATTTGAAAGAACCAGGATAAAGTAACTTCAGTTTCTAAGTTTACTTATTACTCATGACTCGTTAGAAGATATTACGTATGCATATAGAAGAAAGAATAGATAATAGGAAAAAATGAGTTGCATATTTTTTCGTTTTGTTTAAAAGTGCTAAAGCTATAAACCGTTAGAAACATAAGAACAACAATAACAATAACAACAACAACAACAACAACGGTGAAGTTTATCGCGTTAACGAGGTAACCACTTTACTCCCTGAGGCGCGAGAAAATATTATATGCGTTTTACTTTTGATGCATACCTTGTAATATGTTTCTAAACACGTTCGACGTATGGTATTAGTGACTTAGAAAGAAATATAGACAAAAAGGAACATATAAATAGAAGAAACACAGAGATAGCATAAATGGAAATACACATATATATATATACACATATGTGTATATAATACAATAAGTATATAAATATACATGTATATAAATGCATAATATCGTATTAATAATATACAGTGAAATAAATGGAAATACACACACATATATATACACATATATATTCATGCAATACAATACGTATATAGATATACATATATATATAAATGCATATAATGTATTAGTATATAGAGAAAGATATGCATTAGGTTTCAAACTACTTGTTCTTGTTGTTTCAGACAAAAATAGCAGCAACATTTTTTTCCCTTTTTTTTTTTCCTAAACATAGAAACACACAAATTGAACTATTAATATAAATTCATAAATTTATTAAATAGTATAATAATAAAATAATAAATAATCACAAATAATATATTATTAGTTATTTATAGTATGTAATAACAGTAATCGTGTAATACAAATTGAATAAAAGTAAATTTATGATAGAAAGTAATAACCTTTTGGTAAAACCTGGTATGGGGAGGGGGGACGGGTGGGAGGGTAGGGAAGGGGGGTTATAAACCTGGCGCCTATAATAAATTCGCAAGAATCACTTCCGAACCATTTAACCGAGTAGGATGAAAAAACGCTCGGAATTTCTTTTTAGACGTTTGGGAATTTTCTTTTTTCTTCTTCTTCTTCTTCTTCTTGTCGTCGTTTTCGTGTCTGTCGGTTATGAACGACCCTGGGCGACACGCGTGTGTATCACTTTTTTATTTTTTTTTTTTTTTTGTACTATCGCTCTTACTACTCTCATCTCTCCCTTATCGGGAAGACGAAAAATGTTATATATACATATATAGATATATATCATTCTTTCTCACTCACTTTCATATTAGTTTTGTTGGAAGAACGCAAACGGTTGATAGAACGGGATGCGTTCGTCGTTTTGACGCTTCTTTTTTTTTTTTCTCGAGAAGAGAACTTGGAATTTCGTTTTTCAAAGTGTACAACGTAAGGGATTTTTTTTTTTTTTAGTTATGAAAAAGAGCCGCCCTTTAATACTCTTTCTATCTCTCTCTCTCTCTCTTTCACACATAGTTCAAAATTCGCGATTCTTTCATTCTCTCTCTCTCTCTCTCACACACACACACACACACACATACACAGCTAACCTTTAATACACTTTCTATCTTTTTTTCTCACATACAGTTCAAAATTCGTGATTCTTTCATTCTTTCTTTCTCTCTCACACACACAGTTCAAAATTCGTTCATTCTTTCATTCTTTCTCTCTCTCTCTCACACACAGTTCAAAATTTGTGATTCTTTCATTATCTCTCACTTTCTCTCTCTCTCTCTCTCTCTCTCTCTCTCGCACACACAGTTCAAAATTTGTGATTCTTTCATTCTTTTTCTCTCTCTCACACACAGAGTTCAAAATTTGTGATTCTTTCATTCTCTCTCACTTTCTTTCTCTCTCTCTCTCTCTTTCAAACACAGAGTTAAAAATTCGCAATTCTTTCTCTCTTTCTCTTTCTCTCTTACTCATTCTCTCTTGAGGTTTTGGTTTTGCTTTTCTCTGGCAGCCAACGGGGCGCCTCGTAAAAGTCGTTATCGCTAGCATATCCTCTCCTCGAAGAAAATCTCGAGTAGATTCGACGTCTAGCATTTTCCTCGCCAGATTTCTTTCCGGATGCTCTCTCTTTCAAAAGTCTGCAATAAGTTGAGTAAAAGAGAGTATATGAGAGAGAAAGAGAGTGAGAGAGAGAGAGAGAGAGATAGAAAATGATGGTGCTTGGTCGATCGGTATTCGAGTACCGACAATCCGGCGACGCCACCCCATGGGAAATCGCTTTAAACCTTTTACATTCGAAAGCCTTGGGAAAAGCAAAAAAAAAAAAAGAAGGAAGAAAAAAAAACTTGAAAGAAAGAAGGAGAATAAGAGAGACAGAGAGAGAAAGAGAGACTTCCTTTTTCGCGTTGGTGTCGTATTCGAACAAGTGTAGAAACACGCGAGTATATGTGATCCCCCATACATATATACGTGTTTTCTATATTTTTCTCTCTCTCTCTTTGTTTCTCTATCTCTTTCTCTTTCTCTTTCTTTCTTTCGTTCTCGTAGCTGTTCTTGCGCAGCACATAAATACATCGCAATGGAAAGAGGGAAATCTGTTTAAAATATGTTCTCTCTCTCGGCGTTTCGCCATGGTCGTTTGCCACGGGGAATAGCTAAATGCTTTTTGCGAGAGGCCATTTAAATCTTTACCTTTCGCTACCGTAAACTCCTTTTTCCATCTTTCTATTTTTCTTTACTTCTCTCTCTCTCTCTCTCTCTCTCTCTCTCTTTCTCTCTTTCTATCATTTCGTTTACTTCCTTTTCTTTTCTTTTATTTTGCCTATCCTTTTCCAACTCTTCTCAACGAGTTTTTCCATTTTTTTTTCTCTCTCCCCGATGCCTCTTTGCGGTTTTCTTTTGGTATGAAAAGAATGACGAATAGAAAAGAAAGTGAAGTAAACTATAAGCGAATTCTCGTACCTTGGGTGGGGAAAAAAAAAAAAAAAAGGGAAAAAGGTTAAACGAAAAAGAGGAAAAAGTGAAGTAGAAGTAGGAGGAGAAAAGGAGGAGGAAGAGGAGGAGTGGATATCTTTCGTTAGATTCTGTTTGTTATCAATTCTCCTTGGCATCGGAAAAATATCTCTTTTCCAAGTGTCTGCAAATATCCTTGCATACGAGGTAAAAGCAAACCCAAACCTTCCCTTCTTCCTTTCCCTCCAAACCCTCCCACCACCCTAACTTTCAAACGTCCTTCCTGAATTTCCTTCTCTTCTCTTCTCTTCTCTTCTCTTCTGTTCTGTTTTGTTCTGTTTTCTTCTCTTTTTGATTTTTCTCATTTTCCTTTTTCCATATCATCGTCTTACTTATTTTCTTCTTTTGCTCATCCATCCTTTACGTGTGTATCGTTTCTCTCATTCTTGTTTCTCTCTCTTTCTCTCTCTCTCTCTCTCTCTCTGTCTCTCTCTCTCTCTCTGTCTCTCTCTCTCTCTCTCTGTCTCTCTCTCTCTCTCTTCTTAGCTTTCACGTTTTATCGAGATTGGCCAGACCGATTCTTTCGCTCGGTTGCTATGTTGAAATCCCTCAGGAAATGGTACTCCGGATACTAGTCGGATGAGAATTCACAAGGAGCAAAGAATTTTCTCTTGCTCTCTTTTCTTATTTTTTATTTTTTATTTTTGTTTTTTTTTTGTCTACTTACGTATGCATACGTGAGAAACAAGAACGTCGAATCTATGTCGCGAAAAATCATTTTTTTTTTTTTTCCAAACGTTCACAACGTGTCAAGAAGATTTGTAGATGAAAAGAAAAATAACACGAGTTGAGTGAAATTATGTATTTAAGAAAATTATTTAGGGTATTTTGGATTAGTGAGGTAGAATGTTAGGTTGGTTCATAGAAACGTATGGTTTTTTTTATGGGAACGTATGGTTAAAGTGTTACAATTCTAATTTTAGTTTTTTTTATATTTTATATATATATAGATATGTTTGTATATATATTACATTATTTAATTAATATATTACATATATTAATTTATATAATAATTAAATATATATTATTATTCTTTTATATTATATTTTAATTATGTATATATTTATTTTATATTTTATATTTTATATTTTATATTTTAAATATATATTATTTTATATATTATGTGATTTATATTTTATATTTTATATTTTAATTATATATATATATTTTAATTTAATTAATAATTAAATATATTATTATTTAATTATATTTTAATTATGTATATATTTATATTTTATATTTTAATTATATTATTTTGTATTTTATATATTTTATATTTTATATTTTATATTTTATATTTTATATTTTATATTATAATTATACATGTTCTAATTTAATTAGATTTTTAAATAATTAAATTAAATTTATAAAATTTTATTATATATTTTTATCAAAATTAAATAGAAATACATTACATACATAAAATTAATTTATATTAAATTAATTTTACATAAACTTTTATTACAAGGTTCTAAATTTGTCATATAAATCTGTAATTCTATTAATATTTTTCTTACATAAAACATAATTTCTAATATTGTACAAAAACACCGAACCATCATATAATTTCGTTTACATCAATTTATCATGTAATCATTCATTTCATTAATTCAATTAATATTTTATTCATTCATTAATTGATGATCAATTTTGTACAATTTCTTTAATCATATTTTATATTCAATTTTCAACTTCAACAGAATATTTATTTTTCATTTTGTTACTGAAATACATCAAAATCAATTGGATATATCATCCGAACGAAAAGTATAACAAAAATGTCTTCTTTTTTTTTTTTATTAAACGTTATTTAATATTTCGTAACGAAGATTAAACGTAGAGAAAGAATTTGATTCCACGTTTAATAAAACGCAATCGTATCTTCGAAAGGAGGCTAAGCGCCATCGTTCGTGAATTCGCTTTGGCCGATCGATTAATAAAAGAGAAAAAAAAAAAAAAAGAATAGAAAAAAAGAGAAAAAAAAGTCGTTCGATCGGTTGATTCGTCGTAGAACATGTTGGTAACAGTTGACCTTAATACCTGGTAGTAATCTCTTACCTGTGTATTTAATACAACACATCACGAGTAAATCTCAGAGACACAGACTATCTTCTGACGAAATCATACGCGACATTCCAGAAAATGCGACGCTTCCAGTTTTTCCACACAACAACAACGTTGGTAAATTAAAACGATTGGATTTTATCATTTTTTATTTTTTTATTTTTTTTTTTTTTATTTTACAATTGAGTAAAATCCTTTATTATTAATTATTACTTAAAATACTTCTACGAGAGAAAGAATTTTTAAATTATCTTTAAATATATATATATATATATATATATACATGTATTTATATAATATATAATATATAATAAATATAATTTGTATATTAATATTTTATTATATAATGTTTNTTATTTTACAATTGAGTAAAATCCTTTATTATTAATTATTACTTAAAATACTTCTACGAGAGAAAGAATTTTTAAATTATCTTTAAACGTAACCTAAATTTATATATATATATATATATATATATATATATACATGTATTTATATAATATATAATATATAATAAATATAATTTGTATATTAATATTTTATTATATAATGTTTAATAAAAAAATTTATAATATAATATTATAATAGAGAAGTATATATATATATATATATATATATATATATATTAATATATATAATTTAGGGATTATGTATATTTTATTAGTAATATATTACTAATATATGTATATAAAATATATTTATAATCCTTATACTTAATATACTTTAATTATATAAATTTATATATCTAAATAATAATAATATATATTATAATAATTATATAAATACCTAATATAATTTAATTATATAATATTTTACCTATATTATACCTATTTTACCTATTACCTATATTATACTATTTTAATCATATATTAAAATAAATTTTAATTGTATTTAATATTGAAAATTAATTTCTAATTTTTAGTTTTAGTTATATTAAAATTTTATTAGTAATATATTAATAATAAAATATATTTATATTCCTTATACCTAATATACTATAATTTTAATTATTTATATATCTAAATAATTAAAATAATATATATTAATTATATGAATACCCAATATATTTTAATTATATACTATTTTACCTATATTATACCTATTATATCTGTTACCTATATTATACTATTTTAATTATATATTAAAATAAATTTTAGTTATATTAAATATTAACATTTAATTTCTAATTTTTAGTTTTAATTATATTAAAAGCTAAAAATTAGTTTTAGTTATATTAATAAATAAATATATATACCAAATAATTATAAATTAATATTACAATAATATAATTAATATCCTAAATTAAAATTAAATATATATATATATACTAAACACCTACTTAACTAAGATAATATAAAAGGTTAATCCTAAATTTGTAATTTTGTTTATAATAATAAATTCAAAAAGAATAATACAATAAACCTAAAAGAATTGTAAGAAAGAGAGACAGAGAGAGAGAGAGAGAGAGAGAGAGAGAGAGAGAAAGGGAGAAAGAAAAGAAAAGGGATACTGGAAAAGTGGCGATCTTTTAGCATCGAAATCATTCTTTTGATCTCCCTTTTATCTTTCTCTCCCTTTTCACCTAGAATCGAAAGTAACTTTGTGGTGGTCGGCTTGTCGAAGGGCTATTGTAAGTAAATCGGTCACTTCACCGCTCATAAATGAAGAAGAGGAAAACGATATAGCATAAGTAAGAAGAAAAAGAAAGAGACAAAAATATAGTACACTGTAATAGATAGAACAAGAGAGAGAGAGAAAGGTTCGAAAGGGCCTTTTCGAACATTTTGGCCACCCCCAAGACCGATGTCCGGTCAGCACCCTTGACTCGAACGTTGCCCTTCCCCGTGTAGAGAACTTTTATGGCGCATAAATATCAAGAGCCTCTCCATGATATCCCTACTGTATTATCAGAGATGCTTACTACCGATCGAGTGAGTTTGAGAGAGAGAGAGAGAGAGAGAGAGAGAGAGAGAAAAGGGTGAGTGGTAGAAAGGGAGAAAAGGAAAGAAAGGTTATTCGAAGCAATTCTATATCACCCTGGCCGCACCTACCAAAGCGGAATCTACTACTGGACTTTCGGAACACAACCAGTGTCCCTGGACTTCCGCCAATTTTTCCCTTTCTCACTCATTCTCTCTTTTATCTTTATCTATCTTTCTATCTTTCTTTCTTCTTTCTTTCTTTCTTTTAGCCGGAGGATAGTGTTTCTTTTCCAACACATCCAAATTCAATTTACCGTCCGGTTCATACTTTCCCTTTGGGTTTTCTTCCATAAGTAAAATTCTTTTTTTTTTTTTTTTATCTTTCATGCTTATTTTTTTTTTGAGTAGAGATAATGTTCATGTGTAATATAATATATGTTTGATAAAATAATCTATTCAATAATGAATATGTGCTATTCATTATTTTCTTATTATTTAATTATACAAGTTATACTGTGATACGTTTTCTAAATGAAATTAATGTATTCTAGCTATTCCCATCATTGAAGTTTCGAATTTTAAATAATACACATTATATAATTGAATATTACATGTGTAATATAATATTTTTAACCCTTAACGCTCGAAGTGTGCCTCCCAGGCACCACCGATGTACGGTGATTTATTCCAAATGTGGAACAAGTTGGAGTTGTTGGTAGATAACCACAAATTACCATCAGAGTGTTAAGGGTTAATAGATACATAAAATAATATATTAATATTAATATAATATTAATATTATTTTAATATTAATTAGATTATTTAATTTTATTATATTAATATATATAATATTATTATATATTATATAATAATTATTAATATTATTATATTAATATTTTAATATTAAAAAAATAATAATATTAATATAANNAATATAATAATTATAAAATAATATATATATATATATATATTCTATAATTTATAATATAATATATATATATAATATTATAGTATAATAATATTTTATTAATATATTAATATTATATGTATATTATATAATATTATAGTATAATAATAATGAATATGTGTTATTAATTTCTTATTCTATTATTATTGCGATTTTTATTTTTATTATTATTCTATATTATATGTGTTATTATTTCCTATTTAAAATTCTAAAAAATACACAGTATATAATTGAATAATTTATATGTAATAAAATATTTTCAACATATGTGTAAAATCTTATAAAAGTAGGCTACGAAGACCACTAATAGAAGGGTCGACAAACTACAGTTCTTATCACTTACGTATACTTTATATAATATCATCTAACTATATATAAGAAATCTCATCCTAATGTCAACATTCGAAATCGCATATTGTCATGCCATCTCAACATTTCTTGAAAAAAAAAAAAACCCGTCATAGTTTGCCACAATTCACACAAATCCGTTAAGCAATGAAAGAAGACGTCAGAAACGAACAACGAAACAACCCCTCTTCGCGTTCCTAGTCTTGAAACATTCACTGAGGGGGTAGTGTGGGGGATATGGGGGTGTTATAGGGGGATGAGAAAGAAGAGGTATATCGCCCTTTCCTTCTCCCCCTTCTCACTCCCCTATCCCCCTATCTGTATATCCGTGTATGCTTCCAATAAAACGGGAACCACTCACAGCTTTTGTGTCGGAGCAAAGGCAGCATGAAAGAAAGAAAGAAAGGAAAGTGTAAGAGAGTTAAAAGAAAGATAGAGAAAGAGAAGAGACAGGGTTGGTTGGTTGGTTGGTTGGTTGGTTGGTTAGTCGAGGGGGTGAGACACGCTAGTGGTTGTTATCGGCCATCAGGTTTTATATCCGTGGCCGTTGGGGTTGTTGGAGGAGAAGGAAACGCGAAGGGACGGTCAAAACGATACTGGGATACCACCATACCGCGTGTTTCACAAAGATTCTATGAAGATTGCCCCGGGATTTTATTACGGGAGAAATGTCGGTTAATAAAAATGAATACGAAGAGGAACCAGGAAAAAGAAAGAGAAAGATATAGTGAAGAGAAGTNGGGGGGGGGGGAGAGGGAAAAGATGATAGTGTATTCTCTTCCTTCCGTCTTCAATTTTTCTTCTTTTTTCTTTTTCTATCTTCGAAGTAGTAGACTACTCTTCTCTCTTTTCCTGATACCAACCCCTACACTCCCACCCCCTTCTTCTTCTTCTTCTTTTTTTTTCTTTCGATTGGTAGGCGATTCGAAAATACGCTTTCACGTTTCCTGGCGTAAACTTTCTCGTTTAGATTGTACCGTGGAAATCTGTCGTTTCTTTTAAGAAGAAAAAAAAAGTAAAGAAAGAGAGAGAAAGAGTGATAGAAATACTTTAACTTCTGTTCTTCTCATGTTCGTGATCACTGGACGGATTCACCAACACCATAACAAAGTACGTTTATCCTTTTTCTTATTCTTCTACTTCTTTCTTCTTGTCTTTTACGTGACTCACCGTAAACCGATCGAGATCTCCCGTTGTAAGATTATTGGTCCACTCGATGTTGTTGGTGTTGTTGTTGTTGTTCTTCTTCTTCTTCTCTTTCTTGTTCTTTTTCTTTTTACTCCTACGTGATACCGGTAATAGTATTTCGACTTATATAGACGTATCCAATGTTATCGATCGGTTGTTATCTCTCAATAGGTATCACTAAAGCATCACTTTAACTCCCCTAGGGATAATATATCTTATGGTTATACGAGATTTCTTCTATCATTAATTTAAATTAACTATTTAATTATTGATACTTTCATTTAATATGATGAGATTCTCTATTATGATTATTTTAGATTATAATTATTTGTATTATTTAATATTTTCAATTATATTTTTTTTTTTTATAATCGTTTGCTCGTGTAGAAATAATTTGTATTTATTTTGAAATATTTTTATATTATATTATAATAATATATTTAAATAATATTGTAATATTATAATCTATTTTTTGTTTTGTTTTTTTATACGAATCATTCAATTAATTATACTTACTTAAATAATAATCATAGACGATATTTTCCATATTAATCTCATAATTATTACCATATACGTTCATACTTAATATTCATATGATTATAATCATTGTTCTGTATATATATATATATATATATAACAGTAAAACGAGAAAGAGATATAGAATGAGATTTATGAAGGAAATAAATTGCAACTAAGTATACGTCATATCCCATAAGAATGTCAACTACGAATAAACGACTAAATACCCAATCTCATTTTTACCCCTATCCCCCCCCCCCAGCACCATTTTTTCCATTGCCACATCTTATTATTATCATCATGATTGTAATCATCATCATTGCTGTTGTCCATTATCGATAATAAATGTATTTTCTCAATAGCATTCAATGAGATTCCCCATTGATTTTAGTAGGTAACATAAAACACCCTTAACTTCATCTTAGTATCAGAGTTTTCTTCTTTTTTTTTTTTATCCTGCTCTTGAAAAATCGTCCTAGCTCGTTATCAATGCGATAACGAACAACCACTACCTATTGTAAGGGGTTTTTTTTTTTTTTATTCTTGTGTCTCATCTTCTCCTTCTTTTTCTTTGGGTTTTTTTTATTTTCTTTCGTTGATCATACTTTTTGTTTTTCTTTTTTTCTTCCTCTCGTCAGAGTCCGGTTCTTCCCTACGTATCAGAGAAACGACAATCAGACTCCGTTGGAGACATCAAGACTCCCACCTTTATTGTTACAAATGACACGACAGTCGATTCGTCCTCTGACCCTTACAAAGGTTACAGTAAAAGAGAGAGAGAGAGAGAGAAAAAATAGGGAAAAAGTGAAAGTGGGTGAGGATAAAAGGGAGAAATAGAACTTGGTCTCTTTTTATCCCTTAAAGTACATTTCTTTCTTTCTTACTTTCTTCGATGCTTGTTTCTATCTCATCGACAAATGTTTCAGGCTGTTCCAACATCGACAGTGAGCTATCGCGACTGGAATTCGATGAATTTCTCTATTCACCCATCTTTCTTCTTCTTTCTCTGTATATATGTATATGTGTATGGTGTCTGTGTGTATATGTGTATGTGTTTTTATTTTATTTTTCATTCATTCGTAAGCAAACGTCACAGCTAAAATATTCCACCGGATTAACCTAAACTCGTTTTCTTCGTGAAAAATTGGATGTTGCAATGACTAGACAAAAAAAAAAAAAGAAAAAATAAATGAACAAAATAAAT
Organism: Polistes dominula; assembly: GCF_001465965.1. The sequence goes on from NW_015149105.1 coordinate 187,434, forward strand.
AAATGAGAAGAAAAAGAAAAAGAAAAGAAAAAAAAGAAAAATACGAAATACAAGTTAGAAAATAGGGATGATTTTATCTAACTTTCTTGTCTGTACCTCCATGGTTGGGTTTATTACAACGAAGGCGCCGTGAATTTTATCGACGACGCCTATCAAGGATGCGTTTCATTGGATTTTCCGGCTGGAGACTTTCAAACAGGTCGACTATTGATTCGATCAAAACGATACAGGGTATTAAGGATATATACTAGTAATGTATATATATATATATATATATATATATATATATATATATATATATATATAACGTAACGCATCGTGGATGAAAGTTCATCGCATGAATTAACACGACGAATTATCGTGGATCGAATTACAAACGATGTTATTGATATTGTTGTTATTGTTACAGCTGCAAATCGTCACAATTCTTTTGATTTATTATTTTTCTGTATAGTATTTACGTAATGAATAATATAACAACGTCTTAATTTGTATCTTAGAAATTTTATATAATATATATTGTAAATCAATTAAGAATGTGTGGAATAATAGAGTTAGACAAATTTTGATGATGTAAAAGTATGATCGTATATGGTAATAATTATAAGATTATTATGGAAAATATTATCTATCATTAATATGTGAAAAAGTATAATTAATTTTAAGATTATATATATATATGTATATATATTATATAAATAGTACATATTTTATTTTTTATTTTATTTTTATTTTATTTATTATACAGTGTATATATATATATTATTATATTATTATATGCATCCTATTAATATATAATTAATATAATAATATTAATAAAATATTAAATATTAAATAAATTAATATAATATATATATATATATATATAAATACTTTTCTTTTCGTTGCATGACACTAGTACAATCGTTGTAAGCATTTTTGATAAAACGATAATATTATAGTAGTAGTGATCTACAATGGACTCTGACTTATGGACGACATAAGTCAGTGAATAAAAGAGAAGAAGAAGAAGAAGAAGAAGAAGAAAGAAAGAAAGAAAGAAATGTAACTTTGTCTCTCGTGAGCAACAATAACAAATAAAAAAGAAAACTTTAAACCAAAGATTTTTTTTATCATTCTCTCTCTCTCTCTCTTTCTCTCTCTCTTTCTATCTCTCGTTTAGATATGAAAGAAGAAAAATAAAATGGTAGGAATGGAAAGTAGATAGGAAAGGGCTCACCGTGACCAATTCATTACAGAACGCGTTATACATAAAGAATAAGAATGAAATATGTTTCAAAATGATATAAAAAAAAAAAAAAAAAAATATACTAATATAAAAACTAATCCTAGCAACCTAAAAAAAAAAAAAAAAAAAAAAAAAAAACAAGAAGATGAAGAAAAATGGAGAGTAAAAGAGAGTTATAAGAGAGATAGAATTCGTCAAGGTGTAACAAGAAGTTTGGAAATATTTTGGTGTGTCCAAGGGGTGTATACTCTTCCAACTGACAATGAGTGTCTCAATATTTCTTTACAGTTTAACCAAGACGTATGGTATTGTATTGTCATGGGGAAAAGCATTCTCCTTTTCTCTTTCTCTCTCTCTCTCTCTCTTTCTTTCTTTCATCGTCACGCTTATGAGGTGGGCCCATTTTTGAAAAAAAAAAAAGAATAATGAAACGGTAACAATTCAACTTTTCAGTTAGATTCTCTTTTTCACGTCATTCTCCGTTATCTCTATTATATATATATATATATGTTGTATTTTTCATATTATACATTTTCTGTACATCTAATTTTGTTCTTCATCTTCTTTTCAATCTATTTATCTAATCTATCAATCTATTTATTTATTTAAAACCACTTACACAAGAATATATTTCTCCTTTAACTTTCTCTCATTTCAATGCTTTCCCTTTTTTCGGCATTAGTTTAGAATGTACCGACAATATTGTAAATAATCAATTCTATATTTATAAAATCCACTATGTTTGTGAGTATCTGTGTGTGTGTGTGTGGTTTATTGTAATAATTTTTTTTTTCTATGACATTTTTGTTAGATTTGACAAATCTTCTTAGAAATTTGTTCTGCTTCATTTGACACGATACGTTTGTTAAAAGTAGAAGTCTGATAAATTCTTTTCTAATTTCTTAGAAAATTATTATTAAAATTGTACCGACAAAAGTTGAATATATAATATATAAAAAAAAAAAAGCCGACTCTCTTTAACAAGAAAGTGTGTGTGTGAGAGAGAGAGAGAGAGAGAGAGAGATAGTGAGAATCATAAGTATAATCTATTATTTTGTCATCCTTCTTCCTCTCATAAGATTTTTTGTGAAAGTTTTTACTTTTCAGGTGTTCGTTTTCTTTCTGTTCTGTTCTGTTCTGTTCTTTCTATAAAAGTGTTCTTTTAGCAATAGGGCCTTGTGTCAATTGCGATAACTGATCACGAACGAACAAACCCTTTTCTTCTTGGTTCAATCGGAGCCGACACTTCAGTGAACTAACCGCAAACGTTTCCCCTATCGTTCATGGTATCCCTTTTTCGAATAGGCGTTCTACGTCAAAGAAAAACTGTGAGAGAATGAAACATACACACACACACACAYAAACAAAAAATAAATAAATATAAAATGAAACATAGAAAACGTTAAGTTCTTCCTTTCATTCATTTTTACCTTCAAGTAACTTCGTTCGAGCGTCACGTAACGATTAAACGACAAATGGTTGGTAGTTTAGCAGGTAATTGTAATAATTGTACATCACGTTTGATACATACGCAACTACTAATACTAATACTAATACTACTACTACTACTACTACTACTACTACTTTTTCTTCTTCTTCTTCATCGTTGTTTTCGTCATGATCATCCTATGCACCTTACAATACCCTTCTGTTCAATTGAAAGGATGCATCAAGGAAGATGCAACATGTGTACGAAGTACATACATTGTTTTTTATTCTTTTTCTTTTTGTAATGGTTACTACTGGTTTCTTCAATGGGGAAAAACCAATTGTATGGGGTGGGGAGGAATGAAAAAGTGCGTGTGTAATTTCTACCAAGGACTTACACTTACAACTTAAGACCCTTTCTCTAGTTATTTCTCTTTATTGACGATTGTAAAAAGAGAAAGAGGGGAAGGAGACTAGAAGGAAGGAAAGAATGAGAGAACAAAATCGTGGTTTAGATTCCATTGCTGGTTTTTTCTATATGATGGTCAACTCACGTGATGTATGATGTTATAGATGAATTTTTGTTAATAATAATATGTGAAGACTTTAAGGGATGGGAAATTATGGGGATTATTTTCTATATTTTATCTATTGAAAATAGTTAAATGTTTATTTGATTATATATTATTTATTTGAGATATGATTGGTTGTTTATTAAATGTAAATAATATTTTGTATTATTTGGTATATTATAAAAATGTAATAATATTTGTTGTATTTTATACAAATAATTGATTATTATTAATTATATTATTTTTAGATAATTTCAATTTAGTTTGATGATGTGTTTTATACTCTAAAAAATCTCTTATATTATATATATATATATATATTATTTATTAAATATAAATAATATTTTGTATTATTTGATATATTATAAAAATGTAATATTATTTGCTGTATTTTATACAAATAATTGATTATTATTAATTATATTATTTTTAGATAATTTCAATTTAGTTTGATGATGTGTTGTACTCTAAAAAATCTCTTATATTATATATATATATATTATTTATTAAATATAAATAATATTTTGTATAATTTAATATATTATAAAAATGTAATAATATTTGTTGTATTTTATACAAATAATTGATTATTATTAATTATAATATTTCTAGATAATTTTAATTTAGTTTAATGATGCGTTGTATTCTAAAAAAACTCTCGTGTTCTATCTATATATACATAATATATTATTTATTAAATATAAATAATATTTTGTATTATTTAATATATTATAAAAATGTAATAATATTTGCTGTATTTTACTAAAATAATTGATTATTAATAATTATAATATTTCTAGATAATTTTAATTTAGTTTAATGATGCGTTGTATTCTAAAAAAAACTCTCGTGTTCTATCTATCTATCTATATATATATATATATATATATGATATATTATTTATTAAATATAAATAGTATTTTATATAATTTAATATATTATAAAAATGTAGTAATATTTGTTATAATTTATACAAATAATTGTTTATTATTAATTATAATATTTCTAGATAATTTTAATTTAGTTTGATGAGATGCGTTCTATTATAAGAAATTTTCGTGTTATATCGTAATCAACTATAATTATTTATTTATTTGTCTCGATTAAAGGTTGTTTTTTAATATACCCTTTTATTTCCGTTAATACTTCTTCGTACTTCCGATGGAAATAATTTTTGTTCGAAAAAAAAAAAAAATCGTTTTATAAATACAAAGGTTGCTTATTAAAACCAAGGTGTATGAGTATCAAAAACACCGTGAGAAAATTTAAATACACAAGTTCGAAGTATTATATTATTTATTTGTTTTCAATGTATTATACCGCGTATTCTTGAAAGAACAAATAAAGTAAAAAAGAAATAACGCGTGATCGCGTGTATACGCACATCTACACACCTACACACACACATATATATTTATATATGTATATATGTTATTCGTTTCTTGTCGTTGACTTTCTCACAACTCTAAGAAAACGGTTTATGAAAGAAAATAATGGAAAGGTGGGAGTCTAATTAAGAAGGAGGTGTCTCTCGTTCGTTATTATTTCTTTTTCTTATTCTTACCATCCATCGTTAATCGACACCTGTCGTTTTACTGTCATGCTTGGTATAAAACACACATTGAAATTGTTTTTTTCTTTTTTTCTTTTTTTACCTATTATTAGATCAAAATACTTTCTCACGCTTATTATATAAATATTCGCAATAATTATAACATTATATTAAATAATTATTAATGTATGAAGTTTATTTATTTTCAGGTATATCCCTTTAGGGTGTTTACCCCGAAGGCCCCCCTCCCTCCTACAATAATTATTAATGTTATATAATATTGATAATATATTTCTCAATTTGTTTATTAATTATTTTATACAAACAAATTTACACATACATTTATATTATGTGACTAAACATTATTTTATTTCTATCGAAATAGTTTTTATTGCAAATTGGTCGAATGAAATAATATTTGTTCAATTTTTGAGTTATATTTTAATGTTGAAATTACCGAGACAAATAAATGGCTTGTTATTTTTATAAAAAAACAAATTATTGCAAAGAAATATAATTTTTTAAATCATTCAAAATTATTCTCGTCATATTTAATTGTAATTGGTTCATAGGAATAGTTTTTATCGCAATTATTTTCATTTTTTATTGCTAATTTAATAATTTATTATTTACAGTTTATCTAAGTGTATAGTAAGTTTAAGTATTCAATAGATGGCATTGTATTTCAATTCAATTATTTCAATTTACATACAGCATAACCTTACTTTTATATTTTTTGATGTATTCCAGTTTAATTGTGCTATTATTTTATGTGTTATTATTTAAATATTACATATTACATATATTACAAATTAAATGTTATTTTTGTGCTTAATTTAAAGTCCCAGAAATTAATAATAAATTACTGATTTGACTTTATTAACTAGTCAAGCGTGTTTGACGATTATATCCGTCATCGCTTGATTATCGCGACACACACCGAAGCGCACTCTGCGCACAGATCATCGCCATACTTAATTGGTTAAATAATTTAGAATTATTAAAAAAAAAAATAAAAAATCAACATTTTATAATAACCAAAGTATCCTATTATAATTATAAAATATAAATAAATTTAAAATATATATCATAAGTGTATTGTTTAGTATAACTAACCTAACAGATTAATTGTTGATTTTGATTTGATAAAACAGAACACACAAAAAACTATATATATATATAGGTATACATAGAAAGAAAGCAGAGAGTACAAATCAAAATCATATCTCGAAAGTATTATATTTAAAATTGTACGGAAAGCTTAGGGCGTATAATAGCTAGTTAGGAGTCATTGTGATGGTATAAGGTACGTGAACGCTTTTATGCATAACAATAGAGCTTGTCTTTTAGAACCATCCACCAGGATGCATTTTAGTGACGGTTATTTACGCAAGACGCATTCCGTCATCTAAACTATACGCTACTACAATATTATTTTTCTTTCTTTATGTACATGAGAAAGTTTACGACGTTGTTACTAATACTTTCGTAAAAGGTTTCTTCAACAAATCTAACGACAATTTTTTTCGATCATCACAAATGTCCCTTTCGTCAAGGTACATCCGTCATGTTGGAATGTGTGTGTGTGTGTGTTTTTTTTTTGTAAAAGGAATCATCAAAGAAATTAAACAAATTCCTGATTAGCGTCACCCCTAAATTTCCTTCTTCTTTTTTTTTTTCTTTTTTTTTTTGGCTCACTTTCCTTTCACGCTGGGAGATATTTGATCTATGATTTTTTAAACAGGTCACTGAGATCAAAGGTCGAATAAATCTAACGGCTTTTGGGTTTCTTTATCTTTTTTTTTTTGTTGTTGCTTTCATTCTTGAATTTTGTTTTTTTTGTGTGTGTGATTTTTTCCATCGTACATCGGTTGTTGTCTCATACTTTTTTTTAAATAATTATTTTGAGAGAGATAGTTTATTTTTTATTTGCTAATTTAAGGATTTTTTATTTAGAGGTTAACTAGGTCTTTAGGTACTGGCAGTTTTTGATAGATGGCATTGTATTGCAATTCAATTATTTCACGTTTTTTTTCAGGTTTTGCATATGACATAACTAACATTACTTTTTGTATTTTTTTGAGTATTATTATTTTATTTATTCAATTGTAATTGTGGTATTGTTAAAATTTGTTAAATAGTTTGGAATTATATTAATGAATTTTCAATAGATGGCACTGTATTACTATTCAATTGTTTCACATTTTTTTCAGGTTTTGCATATGACAAAACTAACATTACTTTTTGTATTTTTTTGAGTATTATTATTTTATTTATTCAATTGTAATTGTGGTATTGTTATAATTTACTAAATAGTTTAAAATTATATTAGATCAACGTTCAATAGATGGCACTGTATTACAATTCAATTGTTTCACGTTTTTTTCAGGTTTTGCATATGACAAAACTAACTTTACTTTTTACATTTTTTCGAGTATTATTATTCTATGTATTCTATTCTAATTGTGGTATTGTTTTGGATATTGTTAAAATTTATTAAATAGTTTGGAATTATATTAAATTAATTTTCAATAGATGGCAGTGTATTACAATTCAATTATTTCACGTTTTTTTCAGGTTTACATACAATGAAACTGACTTTACTTTTTACATTTTTCCGAGTATTATTATTTTATAAATTCCATTATAATTGTAGTATTATTTTGTGTTATTATATAATTTATAAAATAATTTAAAATTATATTAAATCCAAATTTTATAAAAAAAGTCACAACAACACTTAACCCGAAGCATCCTAAGTACACACATTCTTATATTATATATATATAATATATTAGATCTCAATTGGAATATTTTTTATTTTATCTACATATATGTATAATATGTATATACATATTCATATATAAATGTACTACCTATATATATAGATATAATAAAATGGTAAAAATTTTGTCCGTACGATGACTCGAAAACTTTGACATTTATTACCTGTATAATGTAGAATGTTGAGACGCAAGAAAGGTGTCCGGTCCTCTGGAGCACTGAACTGTCACTTTTAGAACCTCTTATACCCATATCCATGTATACATTACCTATATAAGAATATGGATTCGTGGAACTTGCTATGAAAAATATTCGTTGCGCTTCAATATTCGTTCACTTTGTAAAGGTAGTGTAAACTTACCTTGAAAATTAGGTAGAGAGAGAGAGAAAGAGAGAGAAAGAAAGAGAGAGGATTGAACAACCGAAAAGAAAAAGAAGAGAATTTTTCGACATTTAAGACCCTAACATCTCTCTCTTTCTCTCTCACTCTTTCACACACATTGAGTTCGTATATACCTTTGACTGTTATTATTACCTACATCAAGAAAAAAGAAAAAAAAAATAAAAGCTCACGTCATTTCGGTCTTTCGCATACGACAACCGCGTAGCAGTAATTTGCCTACAAAGGTCCGTCACGGATTTTAAAGACATTTACGAGCATTCTCGGTGCCACCCCCTTACCCCCTAGCCCCTTCTTTCTCCTCCTCCTCTTCTTCTTCCCTTTCCCTTTTACAATTCGGCATATCGGCTTTTGTGCGTATGTGTATATCATATACATATGTATAATAATAATAATAATAATAATAATAATATTAATAATAATAATATCTGTTGCATGCTTTAAACCCATTTACTACACACAAAGTAGTTTGTGATTCTTTCTTCCTGTTTTTTTTTTATTTTTTTTTTTTTTTGCTTATTTTTCTCTTATCTTTCATTTTGTTTTTTTTTTTTGCTTATTGCTAAGACTGTTTCACGTATTTTTATAATATACCGCCAAAAAAAATACGGATTATCATCTTTTTGTTATATCATGGGTAAATTCCTTTATCGTTTACCGAACCAAACAAACCACCCGTTGTGAATCCTTTAAAAGAGAAAATGTTGTTGTCGAAAGACCACCCAATATAGTCAGATGGCAAATGTCTTCTCAATCGAGATATCAATAATGGAATATACTAAATAGAAAACTACTAATTTATCTATTTCTTCACGGCTGAAATAGGCGGCACTTTTCTTTTTTGGCTTTTTTGCTTTTTTTTTTTTTTTTACTTGTTAGAATTCAAAGTAAAAGAAGAAAATATACCGATGCTTTGATCCTTTTCCGACAATGTCGCCGACAAGATCTTTATTCGGAGCTACTGAAAACGTTTTCAATGGGGGATGGTCAGATGGTCTCTTTATATTTTATCTTTTTTTTTTTTTCTTTTTTCTTATTCTTCTTTTTTATATAAGCTTACCGCATTTCTAAATAACAAATTAAATATTCAGATTTTTTTGTGGTTGACCACACCAATGGCCTCACTGGAACGACAAGATACTTTTATAGATTTGTATCTATACAATTATTTGATTAAATTTCAAAACAATTTATCTGATAGATATTAATAATAATAATTAAGATTAATTAATTATTAATCATATTAAGACATTTTTGGTTTTAACATCAATGTGAAGTTGTTTGAATTTATTGTTTCTTGTCCTGTTGCATTACTCGTATTCAGATGTTAATATATATTTAATTTAAAAAAAAAGAGAAAAGAAATATTTTATTAAAATTGAATTGTAAAAATGAAAGGAGTAACCATATTAAGATTAATAAAATTAATTATTAATCATATTGAGACATTTTTGGTTTTAACATCAATGTGAATTTGTTTGAATTTATTGTTTCTTGTCCTGTTGCATTACTCGTATTCAGATGTTAATATATATTTAATTTAAAAAAAAGAGAAAAGAAATATTTTATTAAAATTGAATTGTATAAATGATAAGAATAAACGTATTAAAATTTAGAAAATAAATTAATAATTAGATAACAAATTTTTTGGTTTGATTAACGTCAATGTGAATTAATTTAAATTTGTTATTACTCATACTGTGTGTTGCATTGCACGTATTTGTATGTTAATATATTTAATTTACAAAAAGAAAAGGAATTAATAATAAAAGAAATATTTAACGAAAATTTTATTGTAAAAATAATACGAGTAATTGTATTAAAATTTAGAAAATAAATTCATAATCAAATTGAATATTTTTGGTTTTGATGAACATCAATGTGAATTTCTTTAAATTTATTATTACTTGTTCTGTGTTGCATTACACATATTTATATGTTAACATATTAAATTAAAAAAAAAAAAAAGAAATATTTAATTAAAACAATTGTATAAATGATACGAATAAACGTATTAAAATTTAGAAAATAAATTATTAATCAGATAAAGATTTTTTTTTGTTGTTTTGATTAACATCAATGTGAATTCTTTTAAATTTGTTATACTTTTCCTGTGTTGTGCATATTCATATTCATATTCATATGTTAATATATATTTAATTTAAAAAAGAATACTAAAAAGAAAAGTACTATTACGATAATAACAATTATAACAAAATGTAGATTATATTTATATTTGAATAAAAATAAAAACTATTATTAATAGATAATTTATGTTAACGATTATCCATCACAATTACTAACCACAAGTGTGAATAAACGTTTATCGTTCAAATATATTATTTCATCGTGATATCTAGGAAATGGAAAGTGTGAATTAAACACCCAACGAATCTGATTCTTGTGTTATGTATTAGTCAAATGATCTATCTCATTCTTTCTTTCTTTCTTTCTTTCTTTCATGTAGAATGTGATACATTCACCAAGTTTTATTTCATATAACAACAACAACAACGACGACGACGACGATACAACGAAATCTTTGAAAACCTGCACTACACAAACACTCATACATACATACATACATATATACATATATACATAAATATATAAGTTTGCAAGTAAATAAAGTGTGTGTTGGAAAAACGTACGTTGTAACGTGTTAGACACATATATATATAATAGATAGATACATACGTGGGACTTGTTAATATGCGAGTGGAGGAGAATATTACGCGTTCATAAGTATTACTCCACGTATGTTTATCTACTTAATTCCTACGTAGGTACGTATGCCACCTGAACCTGTCGAGAGAGAAAGCTGTTTTTCCATAGCCGACGCTCTCGTCATACCTACACGCCTCGTATTAGTTGCGTTATGTTACTTCTAAACCAACCACCACTGACCTACGTTTATTTCACGGCAACACAACAACGAACGACAATCATGACGACAATTTTACACACGAGATCCTTCTCTCAGGATAATATTTCATTTGAAAATAATTATTGAAAAAATTGAAATTATATATTTTTTTTTTTTAATTTAATTTAATATATACAAAATATTCTTTGAAATAATCTTATTTATCTTATCGTAATTAAAGTGTTTTTAGATTATTTTATATTTGTGATGTTTATTATAGTTTTTATAGTAATATTTTAAAATTAGTTTTAAATTAAATATTATTTTAAATAAGATTATTTTCTTATTGTAATCTAAGTGTTCTTAGATTATGTCTTATGTTTGTGAAGTTTATTAGAATTTATAGTAATATTAGTATTTTTAAATTAAATATTATTTCAAATAAGATTATTTTTCATTTAAATATTATTTTATATAAAATTACTCTTTTTTAAATGAAATATTATTCTAAAATAAAATTACTTTTAAATATAAATATCATATATTTATATTTTAGATTAAATATTATATTAAAATAAAATTACTTTTAAATTAAATATTATTTTAAATAAAATTACTCTTTTTTAAATGAAATATTATTCTAAAATAAAATTACTTTTAAATTAAATATCATATATTTATATTTTAGATTAAATATTATATTAAAATAAAATTACTTTTAATTTAAATATTATTAATGAAATTACTCTTTTTTAAATTAAATATTATTTTAACTAAAATTACTCTTTTTTAAATTAAATATTATTTTAAATAAAATTACTCTTTTAAATTAAATATTACAATATTTGAAATAAAATTACTTTTAGATTAAACACTATTTCAAATAATCTTATTATTATCGTATCATAATCAAAGTTATCTTACCATTAAATTATTTTATATTGGTGACATAAATTATAAATTTATATCAACAAAATAATAATTATAATAATTTATTTTATAGTATCATTTATTCTAATATCCTATAATTAATATTAATCATTTTTAATGTTTCAACTTAGCCCCATTTATCATAATTATCTTCACGTTTATACAATTTCGAATTAACACTAGTTATTGTACAATATAACTTGCATTATTATTATACACAATGATAGTTATTGTTTTTTTTTTTTTTTTTAATTTAAAATCATAAATACATTTATAATATATTAATGCAATTATCATCTCATATTAATACACCTAAAGTACTAACACTAATAACTGTATAATAATATTAGTATTATTATTATTATTTTACACGATAATAATTCATCTCATATTAATACACTTAATACACCTAAAGTACTAACACTAATAACTGTATAATATTATTATTATTTTACACGATAATAATTATTATTTTTTTCTTATTTAAAATCATAAATATATACATGTATAATATATTAATGCAATTATCATCTCATATTAATACAAATTAAATATAAATATACATATTTATACAATTTGAATTATTATTTATATATTATATTCATTATTATTATTACATTTTATATATATATATATATACATTTTTATTAATAAAACGTACAGAGATATCTTTGCTAGTATATAAATAATATCACCATAAATGTATATGTTCATATGTGTGTGTGTACCAATAAAATCGTTTAGAAACGTATACACACGTATCTTAAAACTTATCATCATCGATATTGAGCAAACTCTCTTTTGATCTAAACAAGCGTAAAGTTAGATTATACTATTTTCTTCTTCGTTATTTTCCCAATCGTAGAAAAGCCATGTCTCTTATGTTAGAGTATCAGGAAAGACTTGGCAAAATTACGATCGACCTATCGCGAAAGCGTAAATTCGATTGGTGATGTAATAGTAGCAACGCGTACCTATCTTTTCTTACGCCATAACTTCGGGGAAAATTTACGATCGCGTAACTGATTGTAAAGAGTTCTTCTAAAGGATTCTGTAATCTTTCGATAAACGTATGACATTTAGTATAACATCTATCAACGATTCTTCTTTCGTTTCTTCTTTCATTCACACACACAACACACACACATACACAAATACACAAATTCTTACGATTACAAGAAAAAAACTATTTGGAACATCGTTGTAATATACTCGTATCTTTGATAATATTACAGATTTGTTTTTAATCATTTCTTTTTTGTATTTATCAAAAGAAATAATTATATTTGATGTCAATATATTTTGTATTAATTAAAATTTGAAATTGTGTAATATTTAAACTTAGTTTATCGATTATTATATTTCTGTTTGATATAATAAGATATTAGTTATTTATTTTTCGTCCTTTTTTTTGTCTTATTATATTAAAAATTGTGGATGAGAAATAAACGATTAATTGAATTGGAAGATTAGAAATAAATTAACCTTTACTTACCACACCCGGGTCCTTTGGACCTGAGCAAGAAAAATCGTTATAAAAAAGAAACTATTGCATAGATTTACTTCAACATTTTTTCTGAGACTTCTTTAATACTTACTTAAAATGACTATATAGGTTTTATAGTTTTAAATTAAATTGAAATATGTTGAAAAAATTATCAAAGTTAAACAATTGAGAAAAATGACTCAAGTTGCAAAAAAGGTCATGTGGATTCTTTGGATCAAGTGTGATAAGCAAAGTTTAATTAAAGTAATAAAAAAATTATATTTAAATTTATTATATCACAAATTGTGGAGATGAGACAGAAACAATGAATTGAATTGAAAAATTAGAAATAAATTAACCTTTGTTTACCACCCTTCCTGAATTAACACGCTTACCACACCCGGGTCCAAAGGACCCGAGCAAGAAAAATCGTTATAAAAAAAAAACTATTGCATAGATTTACTTCAACATTTTTTTTGAGACTTCTTTAATACTTACTTAAAATGACTATATAGGTTTTATAGTTTTAAATTAAATTGAAATATGTTGAAAAAATTACCAAAGTTGAACAATTGAGAAAAATGACTCAAGTTGCAAAAAAGGTCATGTGGATTCTTTGGACCAAGTGTGATAAGCAAAGTTTAATTAAAGTAATAAAAAATAAACGTAATAACAAAAAAAAACGTAAACAAAAAAGTTAAAGTAATAAAATAACAAACATTATCTAACAATTCATTATTGACAATATTATTTTCAAATAACATTGAATTTATTTAGTTTCATTCAATTAACGTGGTGTGAAATAACTGATAAATTCATTTTTTGTTTTTTTTTTTTTTTCAATTTTCACTTAAACCACTTTCATAATTATGTACACACATATATATATCTAATCACAAACTAATAATTATTTCAATTAATATAAAAACTTAAGAAAAATTCCTTACCAATGTATAAATTACTTTTATTATTATATCTTGCCAAATTTTAATCATATAACAAAATCTATGATCTTTATTCAATCATCTAGATTGATTTTATCTATCATACATTCCAAAACTCTTTGTAGATTATATTCTGTAAAAAAGAACACAAATAAAATCAATTGAATATTTGGTTCATTAACCGTTTAATTACAGAAACACACCTACTAGTTTGCTGTTGCTGCTGCTGTTACTGCTGCTGCTGCTTAGTTAAAACTATTGCTGCCGTTTTGCTAAGGCGTTATGCGAGATATATCGAATGGTATATTGCATAATATTACTTAGTGCTACGAATATTCTCTTACGAGATCAATTGAAATCATAACGCTTTATGTCCGAGTGATTAATTTAACTCAAGCCATATATCCCCGTGTCGTAGTATTTTCTATACTCCTTTGCTTTTAAAGGTTCATGAATCAAAAGAGAATAATTCTATCTATATATACATACATACATACATACATAAATATATATATATAAGTTCTATAAGCATTTATCTATTGCCTTCTAAATCTCTTTCTTTCTAATTCGTTGTCAGTAATAGAAAAGAAAAGGAAAGAAGAAATGTATATAAGAAAGAGATAGAAAGCATTGAATAAAAAGGATCGTTCTATTAATTGGACAGTCGTTGGTAAAACGTAAGCTAGTTGTCTTTTGCTACCAATACTATCACCATAACCGTTATGTTGTTTTCGTTACTGTTGTTGTTGCCTTTTTCTGTTACTTTAAACTAGCTATGGATAATACGCGAGAATCAAAGCTTGCTTGAACGTAATGATGCGTGAAGCGTGAGGCGATGGTACACGCATGTATACTTGTATGTATATATTATATGTGTCCTGTGTGTAAGTGTATTATAAGGTATATAAGAGTGCGTAAAGTATGAAAAAAAAAAGAAAAATAATCAAGAAAGAAAGAAAGAAAGAAAGAAAGAAAAATAATCAGAGGAGGTTATTATATCCATACGAGTCGTTACGCTGCGAAACGATAAGTGCGTCGTTAGATATGCGAATGAGAATACGCGAAAGGAAATTAATGTTAGCTTTTGGCGTATGGCAATGTCTAAAGTATAAGTAACACAACCAAGATCACTATAAAATTGATATTTAATTATTCTCCTCCTCCTACTTCTCCTACTTCTCCTTCTCCTCCTCTTCTTTCTCTTTCTCTTCCCTAAAGGCTTGATCTAATAAGCATAAAAATATTCTGTATTTGTTGCTGCTACAAAGTAGAAGAAGAAGAAGAAGAAAATATGAAAGAAAATAAACTTACGAGCTTTACGTTTCAATTGAATTTTTTATTTAATTTGTTTTTCTTTTTTTTTTTTTTTTACTTTCAAGCATTGCAGTACATTTCAATATTTTTCATTCATGTTTTTTTTTTTTTTTTCATTTTGCATTCGATTATTTTATATCGTAAGAAAAAATATATATATATTTTTAAATATATTATTTAATTATAATTTATTATTAAATATATTACGTATATATATAGATGTATATATGAGTTTGTTCCCAACGATTAGAATGAAGAAGATGTTTTAGTAATATGATGGAGATTATTATTACATAGTAAGGAAAGTGATCATTATATTAATTAACACGTCTGATTACCTTTAACCAATCATAAAGTCATTTTATAGGATCCATTTAAAACCATCCATTTCCAACGATATTTATATCGACCTTTTTAAAATATTATAATTAAACGATCACATAACGAGTAAGAAACAAAAATAATAATTTAAAATATGTTCTCTAATATTATAATAATAATAATAAAATAAAACAAACAAAAGTAAAGAACGATTAATTTAATTAAAAAAAAAAAAAATAATAATAATAATAATAGAAACTGAAAAAAATAGAAACACATTGATTCTTACGAAATTGATTAAAACGTCAATCTTTCGTGATAATCCCTGTTTATATAATCACATAAAGAATATATATATTATATCTTTATACTATATATATATATATGTGAAGGTGTATGTGTAATAAACAAGAAACGCCATAATAAGAACACGTTGAAAATTAGAAAGAGATGGATAATAATAAAAAAAAAACACATGAATGAAGGCAACGCACGCGTTACATGGTACTCGGAGATTGCCTATCGAGATTCGATAATGCACTCATGCAAGGGGTATTACAATATGTAGGTATACACGTTTGTATTTATATACATATAAGTCCAAGGTAATCGTGTATGTCACAACGAGTATTCGCGAACGTTTATATACGACACAGCACGCACGACTGACGAGAAGAAGATGAAAGAGAGTATGAAAAAGAAAGAGAGAGATATAAAGATAGAGATAGAGAGAGTGAGAGAGAAGAATATCTCATGCGGTCCGGTTATGTCAATTCAATGTGGTGTCATTGATCAAATCAGAAAATGCGAGAAAATCAACCAGAATTCGAATTGAATGAGATAATTGAAAAAAGAAAATAAAAAATTAATAAAAAATAAAGTTGGAGGTGTAAAAGTTAACTTAACAAGAATTAAATGACACAAAATTAACAAGAATTCGAATTGAATGAGATAATTGAAAAAAGAAAATAAAAAATTAATTAAAAATACAGTTTRAGGTGTAAAAGCTAGCCTAACAAGAATTAAATGACACAAAATTAACAAGAATTCGAATTGAATGAGATAATTGAAAAAAGAAAATAAAAAATTAATTAAAAATGAATCTAAGTGTAAAAGTTAACTTAACAAGAATTAAATAACACTTCATTTTATTTTGTTTTATTTTACCAATTGGATCTATCTTTTATGAATGAAACCAAAAAATAAGAAATAAAGATTCGAGTTGAATAAGAGGATAGAAAACAAATATAAAAATAAAATAAAAAAACAAAGTTTAGTGTAAAGATTACCTTACAAGAATTAAAAGACCCGAAGTTACCAAGAATTCGAATTGAATGAGATGACAGTGAAAAAAAAAAAACAAAAAAATAAATAAAAAATAAAGTTTGAGGTGTAAAAATTACCTTAACAAGAATTAAATGACCCATCTTTTTTTTTTTTAGTCTACCAATCGTATCTATCTTTCATGAATGAAATAAAAAAAAAATAATAAAGTTAGATGTAATAGGAACTTAACAAGAATTAAATGACCCATCTTTTTTCTTTTTTGTTTTATTCTACCAATCGTATCTATCTTTTATGAATGAAATGAAATGAAATGAAAAAAGAAAAAAAGGAAATAAAATGAGGAGGATGATAAATCGTAGGTTGATCATTCCAATGACAGGAATGAAATAAATAAGATAAAACGATCGCCCTCGCAAATTTACCATACTCGTAGTTAATCCACTCGACTAATCGAGATTCCATTATGCTATAATATATATATAGATATATCCTCTTCCTTGTACGATGAACGAGGAGACACCATACCAGACGATGCACCAGACGAATACGTGGGATGATGCGCCTTTGATATAATCTCAATGAATTTTCTACAACAACAAACAAAGTGGGTTGTTGTTTGAATACTTTGAGAAACTTTACATTTTATTACATAATTCAATGAGTTAACTGTACTTGTCTTTGATTGAATAGATTTTTTAACATTTATGGTGATGGAATGTTTGATTTATTACATCCAATTGAATTCTATAAAAAGTTTGCATTCTTTTGCATAAATTAAAAGTACATTAATTGTTTTGTAAGTGCATTAATTGTACTTGTTCTTGATTGATTAGTTTTTTAACATTTATGGTGATGGAATGTTTGATTTATTACATCAATTGAATTCTATAAAAGTTTGCATTTTATTGCATAAATTAAAAAAGTGCATTAATTTGTAAGTGCATTAATTGTACTTGTTTTTGATTGATTAATTTTTTAACATTTATGGTAGACGAATTTTAAATAATTGAATGTGTGTGAATTGAGGTTTTATATTTTTTATTTAATATAATATAATTTATTAAACATATTATTTTATTTATTATATTATTTTATTTATATTATATTATATTATAATTATATTACAATTATATTATGTTATAATAAGTTATTTATTATTTATATTAAATCTTTTATTCTATTAAGTTTGTTTATTTTTTAATTATTATTAATTTATTTTATTAATTTATATTATATATTATTTTATTTATTATTTATATATTTATATAATTAATTATTGCGATATTTATTATGTCGCTATTATATTGCAATAAATAAATTATTATATATATATTTATATATTATATGTCATTATATATTATATTAATATTACAATCGCAAATTTATTAAAACAAATTAATTAATAAATAATCATACAATAAAAATTCAACTACCTTTTTAATATAAAAAAAGATCAAAATCATTCAATAATTTTCTTCAGTTAAAATAATTAAAACACCCTATTAAACAATCTAAAATTACTATTAATAATTAATTCATCTTCAACAATACCAAACGTTTTTAGAAGAACCAAAAAAAGTAATGAAAGAGTTAAAACATCAAATACATGTTTAATATTTATTTCGTTGAATTTAATAATTAAAGATAAAATGAAAAATATATAGATTCTTAATTATCTAACGTTCAAGGTAATAGCTTATAATATACTATACCGTAAGGATAGTAACGAGAAGAGGAACTTTGGTACAGATTTTCTACCTAAATGCGAATACACGAGACGGGAGGAGTCAGGGATTGACTTTAGTAAGAGTTTACGAGGGTAGCCAACATGAAGTTAATTCAATCAGCCTATAATCCTGACTCTTGGCCCCATGATTACCCCTTCGTGAAACTGAGATAAAGATGGGAAACTAAAAGAAAAAGAAAATTAGTAGGATTCTCGATTCAATCCTGATTAAAAGATTCTCCTCTATAAATGTTATTCCTTTTTCTTCTTTCCTTCGTGATTTTCTCTTCCTGTTGTAAGAGTTTGTTTATAGATCTTAAATAAATAAATAAATAAATAAAAAGACTATCGGATTCAATAAATTATTGGTCAGAAAATAATCATCAAATATCTAATAGGTTTTTACAGAAGGAGTGGGAGGTAGGGGTGGGTTTAGTTCAGTTTGGGTTGATTCCTTGTGTAACATCTAAGAGAAAAACGTTTTATCTTTTAAAAGATGAAAGTGCCATTAGGATTAGTAAAGGTTGGCCTTTCTTTTCGTTCGTTGAACGTTCGAGTAGCAGAAACAATGGTTGAAGAACACTCTTCTTATGGTGGTGTTGTGCACTCTTCTTCTTCTTCTTCTTCTTCTTATTGTTCTACTTCTACTTTTTTACTTGCATCGTATGGATGGATGGATGGATGGATACTCACATATAGTAGTAGTCGAAACGTCCATTTAGAAATGGGTTAAGCACGCTTAAGATAATTTCTAGTCCTTAAAAGCTATTAGTTTGTGCTCGGCTTTCAGGTCGTTTGACTTTGCTTGCCCATCTATGGATTGTGTGTGTTGGTGTGTTCTATTTTAAGAATATGACCGTTTGATTTTTTTTTTTTTAGTTTCGAGGATCATTATTAACTTCAAAGAATATTTTTTTTTGTTTTTTTTTTTTCAACTTTACTTTTTGTTCTTTGTAAATCGGAGAATAAAAAATTGTACGTAAGAATGAAACTTTGCGAGGAATTTGAATTAACATTTGAATGACTACTCATACAACATGTGTGTAATGAATTATGATTTTATATTTAGGTGATTGTTTTAATAAATTATTATTATTATTATTATTATTATTAGTATTAATTGTGTGTAGCATTAGGAACTTGAAAGTTTATTGCTGCAAGTTTTAATAAATTGTAAATGTTATTGTAAATTTGTAATTAATCTTTATTGGTCGTCAGATTTTTCTATTGATGATTTTCACTAACATAAGTAATGAACGGTTTAAATAAATATTTAAAAAAAATTGTTTAATATTATATTATATTATAAAAATGGCTTATTATTTATTAGAATTTAATGGGAATTAAAAAACGATGTTACTTTACAGTCCACCATAATAAAACTCTCTTTAACTCTTGTTAGTTGTGCTGAATACTTTTATGTGAAATGTTTTGTAGGAACAGAATAATTTATTATTTAGTATATTCTATTATATATAATAAATACAAAAATACAAGAAATATATAAAAATTAAATATAAGTTATTAAATATAATTATTATTATATTTATATTATATTTAATATTTAATATATATATATGTATATAATAATATTCTATAAATTAATAATATATAAATTAATATTATTATTATATATATACTATTTAATATTTA
>NW_015149105.1:208529-218649 GCF_001465965.1 Polistes dominula
CTCTCTCTCTCTCTCTCTCTCTCTCTCTCTCTCTCTCTCTCTCTCTCTCTTTCTTTCTCATATTCGTCGCAATTTATAGCAAATCGTCGTTTTCCACCGATTTTATCTTCCGCGATATTATAAAGGCATTAGCCATTATATGTACTACCGCTTGGATCGTTCTAACTAGGATAAGATCTATCGTTACGTGTGAGCGAACAACGCAGTCACGATTAGCAACTTCGTGGAAATCGTTTGTATGTTGTTCACATAAATGACTTAGACTGAGAGAGAAAGAACATATAAGTGCAGTACTCATAGAACAGAAAGAAAGAGACAGAGAAACAGACAGAGACAGAGAGAGAGAGAGAGAGAGGAAAGTCAAACGAGACGGGTCCCTGCTTTGTTCGAACCCTTTTGCCAAAGTGCAATTCCACGAAGATATAACGGACTGTTATAATTGGAAAAGCCAAAGTGAGTGCATAAAGGGCCGAAGAATACACACATACATACATACATACATACATACATACATACATACATACATACATACATATATACACATATTCCGTGGCAAATTTTAAACGATCTCTCTGAGAAAAGTACTTGACTGACGATAAACGAAATATTGCCTAAACCCCATCATATCGTATGATCGTGAATATTATTGTACGTTTTCTTTCATCATTATAGGGATCGTTCTTGGAAAAGAATTTATTTCTTATGTCTTTTTATTTCTTTCATTTTTTTTTTTTTTTATACTAAACCATAATTTTTTCTATGTTTCATATGTATTTGGTTGACTGAAAAGTAATGTCATTGATGTTCGTGTCAGTTTTTTTTTTATATTTTAATAAAAAAAACTGATTGATTTTTATCAATGGGGTATTAAAAAAAAAAAAAAGAAAAATTGCAAAACGTTGTTGATAACAAGGATGATGAATTACGCATTAATAATTAAAAGTATAATTAAATATTTTATAATAAAATTATAAATGTTATTCGTTTGAATTTTAATGATAAAAAGAGACATTACTTTCTGATCCACTCCAATATATGCGAGTAATGTAAACGGAATCATAATTAAAATAAAAATGTTGAAATTATTTTCAAGTATTAAGATAAGATAAATTATTATCTTCATCTTGTTTTGCAAAAGGTAGTCAGTCAAGTAGAAGAATCATTGGTGTTCTATCCTTGTAGAAACTCAGATTTGTATTTGAAATTCACTTAAAAGTGAGAAACTTCATTTCCTGAATTGGGCTTTTGATTTTGAGTGAGATGCACAAACCAAATGGAAAATCAAGCGTGCGTCACAAAGGGGTTTATCGAGAGGACAACCCCCTTCCAACAACCCCCCCCCCTAATTCCCGAATCGTTCTGTCGCCCTTTGGGCGTTAATATCGTGCTATCTCCAAATGCGTGTAACATAATAACGATGTCATCTCTCTCTCTTTCTCTCTCTCTTTCTCTCTCTTTCTCTCTCTTTCTCTCTTTCTCATATACATAAGCAGGAACGTATTCTCATTTGCTTTACATCGAGCATATAGATAGTGGTCCTATGCGTTTTCTCTTTCCGTCTCTTGCACCGCTTCTGTTCGCTACACTGCCGACGAGTTGATTGGATCCACTTAACGGGGTATACGCCATGCGACATTACTGCTCTATGGTGTATGGCGAAGTGTGTTGTTGTGTTGTGCCACCATAACCCGATGACTATGATAGCGATGGCATCAAACAACTATCGAGTTGTACTCTTTTAAAATAAATAAGATATAGTTAAAGAAATTTTTGTTTCACTATTATTTAAATTTATTAAATATCTTTGTTAAATATATGGCAAGAAGTTTATTTTTTCTATAAAAAAATTTGCATAAATTTTATTTAATTATTTATATTTATAAATTTATTATCAACGTAGTTTAGGAATAGTAAATATTATATAAAAGTGTAATATTATTAATTTAATTTTATTTTTATTAAATATGAAATACTATAAATTACTTATTAATAAATTTAATATATTGTCAAAAAAATAAATATATTTAAATATTTAATAATAATAATAATAATAATAATAATAATAATATAATTATTAGAATAATATAGATATAATATAAATATATTAGGAAAAATATTTATATATATATATATATACATTAATATAAAATTGTGTAAATTGCTTATATTATTATATTAAGAAAAATAAATATATATATATATATATATATAATTAATTTAATTTTATTTTTATTAAATATACAATAATATAAATTACTTATTAATAAATTTATTATATTTTTAAATATTATAGATATATAATAATATAAATATATTAAGAACAGTATATTTATATATATATATATTTAAATATTTCTATTAATATAAAATTCAATAAATTACTTCAATTATATTTCTAATATAAAATAATAATATTACAAAGTTAAATAAATAACTCCTAATAATAATAAATAATTGTTTGTATTCATAGAGTTAGTTCATCGACATTACTGAATCGATTCAAACAGAGAGAGAGAGAGAGAAAGAGACTAGGTGGTTGAAGGAGGAATAGAGTGGGAGGAGAAAGAGGAGGTGGAAGAAGCACGGGACTTGGGGGCTAAGTGGTCTTCGGCTAAGTAACAACGGTCGGCCTAATGACACGAAAGGCCCAGATTATTTTATTATCGCGTCGCCAGTGATTTCGGCGACGAGATCGTAAAACCGAACCTCTCTTGTCCCTCCCTTCCCTTCCCTTCCTTTCTCTTCTCTCTTCCAATCCTCCCTTACATCTAACAAGTCGAGCGTAACGTGCCGAAACGATGCCCACTACCAAGTGCTAGAAAGATGCGATAGAGAAGAAACCTAGACAGAAATAGAGAAGAATGTTTCTTCAACTTTGAATGGTCCAGCAAAATAAATTGAATGCTTCAGATAAAAACCCTAATCACATACCATTTTCCTAAACGATTCTGATTTCAACCATCTTCTTCTTCTTCTTCTTCTTCTTCTTCTTCTAAATATATCACGTTTGATATTAATCAAGATAGTTAGATCATAGATTGATTAAATAGTATTCAAAAGTTTTAATCATTTCTGTCCCTGACCTCTCGTTTTGTGTCGCCAGAATCAAACCGTGACGTGTATACTCGTCAATCACAGATTGTGTAATGAATAATTTTTAAATTAAAGTAATTTTATTACTAATATTTACTTATTTGTTTAACATAAACATCTATTTCATACATATTAAACTAAAAACCCAATTAAAATTAAATATTACACATAGAATATTTACACTTAGATCGGCATCACGCATTTCTCCCATGACACTGACCATACCTGAAAAAAAAAAACCCTATTATAAATCAACTTTCTAACTTTTACCTTTACCCTTTTTAAACTAACATCTAAAAAAAACATTATCATTGCATATAAATAAATTCATTATACGAACTGTTAAGCTGTTTCAATTGGTGGTGCATACGAGGTTGCATGAGTTCATCTCAAATTATTTATATTTTTTATTTGTTTGTTTTTATTCCAACATTGCCTTTAAATATTCTAAACATCATGAAATTTGACAATATGTTTTGTTTTTTAGAAAAATTACAATTTAAATAGCTAATAAGTCACTACTTTAACCGCATGACGAGTATACTCGTCGTTAGATAAAATCTACCACATCATGACGAGTATACTCGTCGTTAGAAAAATTCGGCCACTTCATGACAAGTATACTTCATCGATAAACAAAATCGGTCACTTCATGACGAGTATACTCGTCAATCACATTTAACCGGTTTAAAGAAACCTCTTGTTTTTTTTTTTTTAAACTCTGAACGCGTTTAACGGTACATTATATTATTCACGTGGGCAAGCCACGTAATTCGGTACACGTTTCTCATCCTGTAAACTGAGAGGAGTAGGAACGGGACGGGATGGGTGGNGAGACGAATACTCGTAGTAGAAGCAAGCAACATATAGCATTGTCGTAGGGAAAGGGAAGAGAGTAGTAGTAGTAGTAGTAGTAGTAGTAGTATTATCCGTCTTGTCGTGTTACGTGTCTTACAACGTGATAAGCCAAGTAGGGACAACGACAATCAGAGTGAGAGAGAGAGATAGAGAGATAGATAGATAGAAATATAGATAGAGATAGAAAATAAATAGATAGATAGATAAAGACGTGGTTATGTTTATATGGTTAAGTTATTTTCCGTTTAAACCTAATGTCGAGACTTGTCTCATAATCGTCGCGACGTCTCAGAGACGACGCGACAAAGATGATCGAAAACTTTGCTTTGTTGTAATCGTTTTAGTCGTCATCGTCATCATCGTCATGAGCTAAGACTACGACGACGACGACGACGACGACGACGACGACGACAAAAGCTGAGATAGGACAACACGTTGGAGGCCAGAAAACCAGTCACGAACAGAATCCTTTTATTTTTCTTTTTCTTTTCACTCATCTCTAACATAGTCTTCTCTCTCTCTCTCTCTCTTTTACATGTTCTTTTCACATTGGAAAAACTCTTTTACCTGTTAGCAGCATCAGCAACTGCAGCAACTGCAGCAACAGCAGAATCAGCAGTGTGTCGTTTAAAATGAAGAAAATGAAAGAAAGGTAGCTTATGAGAACGCAAACGATGATGTTGCATGTTGTAATATATGTCATCCCACTCGTGTTGGAAATATCGAGGCCAGGTTTATCGAGAAAAGAAAAAGAGAAAAAGAGAGTGATAGAGAGAAAGAGAGAGTGAAAAAGATGTACTTAGCCCTTGATGAAGAGAATTTAGAAATGATACTTCTTCATACGATTAATGTTACATAGTTATATATATGTGTATACGTATGTACAATAGTCAACGATCATTCAAAGATTATTGTCGGCTTTTCTTCGGACAATCGAATAATCTTACTCGTTAGTTAACTTCTCGAGGTTATTCTGTTGTTTGTTACTACTACTACTACTACTTACTCGTTGTACGTGTCTGTCTTTCCGTCTGTCTGTTACTTATTTATATTTATTTATTTTTTTTCTCTCTTCTTTCTTCTGCTAATGTTTATCTCTTTTTCTATCTGGAATGTCGTGTTTCTATGATACAAGGCCAATGCTAAACTAACGGTATTTGAATTTTCTTTTGTTCTTAAACCAAAGCTTATTTTATTCTCTACTGTTGTTTTAAATTACGATCGAATTATTAAGTCGTTAGGAACGTACTTATCTGTTCTTTATATAATATATATATAGACAAGTGTATATATGTATATATATCTATGGTTAAATGTTTCTCTTTCTAACAGTTGGTTGTGATTATTTTTAGAGAAACTCACTACTTAGTGATTACATCGTTGTTAAGGTATTCATTCTAATGTCGTCGTAGAACGAGAGATAACGTTGAAACGATCTTAGAATAATGAGACGAGAGAATCAACATCGTTTACGATGTTGTTAATCGAATGACAAGTGTTAATTGTTTATGCTGAATTAAAAGCTTTTATATACAATATACAATATCAATGATCTAAAGTGTTGTTACTTTTATTCGATAGTCCGTGAAATTGTAATCAATATATAAATGATTTTATAATATATGATATATATAAGTGATTGTAATGTTTCAGTAATATAATTATCATAATAATTAACATTATTATCAAGACAATGATATATCGACGTATTATCATGACGTTTGATATTTAAAATCAATCTAATAATAACTCTAATAATAATTTAATATAATTATATAATAATAAATACTATTAATATAATAATTAATATAATAATAATTAATTTTATTCAATAATTAAATAAAAATATAAAAATACAATAATTGTATATAAAATAAAACTATATTAATTAATAATTAATACAATATAATAATATCATATATTATTATTTAATATAATACTATAATAATTAATAATATAATTTCATATATATGTATTACTACAAACCTTCTCATTGAAAATACCTGTCACGTATTATCAACACATAGATCTAATTTCGTACATTCGACAAATTGATTCACGAGAATCAACCTCATATTTATAAAGAAAATAATACATGCACGCGACACTATCGATTTGAAATATGCATGATCTTAAGAATATAACACGTTATCGCACTAAGTTCGATTAAAACTTAGACTACAATCGTTAACGGGAATCCTGCTAATTTTCACAAGTGTTTATCTCATAAATCATGCGATCGTATGATAAGAAACAAAGAGAGAGAGAGAGAGAGAGAGAGAGAGTGTTTTTATAAGATATTGATCGTAACATTTCATTTAACATAGTACATTTTCTAGTACTTTAGTTTATATGTTTATAAATCAATATAAGTTAATTTACCAACACCTGTGCTGTTTTTATGATCATGAAAATTTGCGTGCGTGCTTTGATCGTTGTGTCCGTTTTTTTTTTCTTTTTACATGTGTATATTTTGTTTGTTGTTTTTGAAGGAAGAATGAGGTATTACAGGTATAAGTTTGTGAACGATGAACGTAGGTAAAACTTGAGAGGCAATTAAGTCATATGTAATGATCCTCGGTAGCACGAAACTGGTCGAAGGCTTTGCAATCTCTTTCTCATACACATATACACATATACATAGATACATATATACTCTCTTTATCTATTCTCGAGTCTCTTCTTACTCGATGAATCTTCTGACTAGATAATTAATTTCATAGAGGTGACTTTAAGCCACGCATCGTCGATCTTACCGGTACGTTTTATCTCATTCTCTCTCTCTCTTTCTCTCTTTCTCTCTCTTTCTTGACTAGTTTACTAATTTATTAATTAAAAACGTTATGTCTCCTTAAACCTTCTTCGTAAGATTGTACATGGTCGATTTAACCTATCTATTTTTCTTCGACTAATCTTTTAGTTGATAACTTAATACAGAATCATACTCGAGAATAAGTTAAGTTGTAACTGTAAAGTATTTACTGAAATAAGATTTTAATATGTTATACAGACAAAAAATTCACAAATTGTAATAAATACATTTTTACGTATCGTTGGATAAAGAATATTATTAATTTTTAATTTATTAATCGTTATTTGATATAATTTGAAACAAAGTTCATACATAAGTAAATTATTAATAAAATAATTTTTATTTTATATTTCATTTTATTTTAATTTTTATTTTAATGTTTATTTTAATTTTTATTTTAGATTTAATGTTATTTTGTATTTATTTTAACTCTCTCTTATTTTATATTATAATTTTTATAATAATAATATTATAAATTAATTATATAATATTAATTACAATAAATAATTAATATATTAACTATAAATAATATATTTACTTTATAAATATGTTTAATTTGATATAAAAATGATCATTAATAGTACCGTGCTAAAAAATAGTAACAAATAGGTCAGCCCTATTACACAGCCCTATTATACACAGCCTTACCAAATGGTAGAATAATTTTCAGACAAATCTTTAAAAAAAACCTTTGCAAAAATCTACACAACCTCTGCTGGACTTTTCATTTTTCATCTCTCAAATTACATGTTACATACTTAAAAACAAAAACAAACAAACAAAAATAATAATAATAAATTGTTCTAGAGCAGCATCAGCTGTTCGATGATCGTAGAAAAGGTGTTTAACCCTTTTCAAGTTGGTTTGAATCGACGGGTGGGTCTATCGTTAATTAATTAAATCCTTGAAGTAGAGAAGACTCAGGTGGCCCGGTTAAATCTGGTAGCCCTTGGTAAAAGATCCCTTTCGAAGATACGATAATAGTGACATTATCATACGCACGACCTACTTATAAGCCCTTTGGTCGGCTTTCTCGTCTTCATAGGACAAGACGAGACACCAAATTCGTAGCCTTCGGTTATAGTCCCAGGTGTTTGTTAACGCGAATAGCCCTGTGTAAGGCAGCCATTGGTTTAACGAGCCGTGCGTGCCCTTCACGGTTATTGAATGAGCTAATAACAAGTATCCACCAATCATTTCTGATTACTATCTTATATATATATATTTCTTAATTAAAATCATTATTCAGTTATCACGTGTTATTATTATTATTATTATTATTATGGGAAAAGGATGTTTTAGATGATTTAATATGAAAATGATTGAATGATTTTATGTTAATATCGTATAATAGAATATATATATACATAGTTTCACACACATACACACATTTTATTATATATATTTAATTATATATAATATATAAATATAAATTTAATATAATATAATAATATATTATATATATATAATATTATATTAATGTTTAATTTTTAATATTAATATAATATTAATATTATATAATATTAATATAAAATTAATAATATTAATTTTTAATTATATATATATATTAATATTTAATTTTTAATTAATATACTAATAAATTAATTATATTATATTTTACTATTAATAAAATTAATATACTACTAATTAATATTATTATACTATTATATATAATATTATATTAATGTTTAATTTTTAATATTAATATAATATTAATATTATATAATATTAATATAAAATTAATAATATTAATTTTTAATTATATATATATATTAATATTTAATTTTTAATTAATATACTAATAAATTAATTATATTATATTTTACTATTAATAAAATTAATATACTACTAATTAATATTATTATACTATTATATATAATATTATATTAATATTATAAAAATTATATATTAATAATTATTAAAATATTACATATAATATAATAATTTTATGTGTTAATATAATATTTATTATATTATTAGTATTAGTATTATTATTATTATTATTATTATTATTATTATTATTATTATTATTATTATTATTATTATTATTATTATTATTATTATTANATTATTATTATTATTATTATTATTATTATTATTATTATTATTATAATTGGAAAGATGTGTTTTAGTTTGATATACGAATAAGTTTCTTATCTTGTTAGATAAACTCTAAGAAATAAATTTCATTTCAAAGTAATATTCCTATCTCGAAGAATGAACTATCCTACTAGAAGTATTTTCGTTTTGTAAAAATAACAAGAGTAAAGCTCACACTGATAGAAACTAACCAATAGTAGTAGTAGTAGTAGTAGTAGTAGTAGTAGTATACTTTAGCAACGATATCGAACGAATTCGTGAATTGTGTCAGTGATGTAGAAAAAGTCAGTGAGTTTAGACTCAACGAAAGATACAGAAGCAACTTCCTGGTTTTATTCAGAAAGTAAATGGTGTTTGTTAGAATTTGCTGATATTCGATTTTACTTATAGTTAACAACGGCCAACAACCTCGTATTTATCCCTTTCGTAGTAGTTTCATTTACTTTCCTTCGTATCGGCAGCAAGAAGATATTTGGTTTGTTCTATTAGATATATTTATACTACGATTTATCGATTTTTCTCAATAGTTTGTAAACGGAAGCGCGTGTACATCTATAAAATGCGAACTTTAAAATGAAGAAAAAGAATAAGAAAGTACGAGAGAGAGAGAGAGAGAGATAGAGAGAGAGAGAAGATAACAAACGTGAACGACCTACTTACAAAACTTCTTGGTGCGATCATAAATCAGTTTACTTTTGGATTACTTATCGGATGTACTCGCAAAGGGGCCCACGTAAATTTGCTCTCCCTCTCTCTCTCTCTCTCTCTCTCTCTCTCTCTGTCTCTCTATTTCTCTCTCGTAGTCTTCTTCTTTTCTTTATTTCTTTCCCTAACACCACCCCGTTCCTCTCCTTCCTTTTACAAGCGTTACGAAGTGGCGCAGCATTTTTATCCCTTATCACTCGTTCCAGTTGATAAAAAACACGACTGCAGTCTGTCCTCTCTCGTGAGAAAGTTACTTCTTTGGATTGTATAAGCAGAATTTTAACTACGAGTTTTATACTTACTTTCTAGATAAAAAATTTGATATAATCTACTGTAATACGATTATTATTATTATTATTATTAGGTTGTTAATTTATGTTTAATGATATTGAATTTTATTTTGATTAATTTTGACGAATTTTTATATAATTTTAAATAATTATATTATTATTTAAAATTAAAAATTAATATTATAATATATATAATATATTAATATAATATTAATATAATATCATATATATAATAGTATATTATATATATATATATATATAT
>NW_015149105.1:218833-232201 GCF_001465965.1 Polistes dominula
ATATTGTTAAATTATAAATATAATATATATATATATAATATTAAAATAATATTATATATAATAGTATATTAATATTAATTAGAGTAGTATATTAATTTAATTAATAGTATAATAGTATAATTAAATTAATGTGATATATTAATTTAAAATTAATGATTAATATAATATAATATTATATTATATGTAAATAAATGATGATAATAATCAATAATGTTTCTTGATAATATAAATGATATAGAAAATAAAGTATTATAATAATAATATTGTTATATATTTGAAAATATATTATAAATATATTATTTTTGTAAAGAAATGAATTTAATTGGTAATAATTTCAATTGATATTTCTTCATAATAAATGATATAGAGAATAAAGTATTTTTTATGGGACCACACACACACACATATTCAAAGTTGTAACTCACAAGAAGTTAATAAACTTATCCTATGCTCATCCCGACATGATGCATCTTTCTAACGCGTGTTAAATGCAACCAGTGTTGTTAGTAAACGCGAGCAAACTCTCCTGTCACGTTTCTTTCCACATTTACGTAGAAGACGTTTACCCATACATTATCAACAACGCATATTCACTCGATGTCTTATTTTCCAACGTCAATAAACTCGTATACTCTTCTCTCTTCTCTCCTCAAGTTTACCAGGAAATACGCAAGGTATATTTTCAGTGAAAGTATTATATATATATATATATATATATCGTTTCTACATAAACTGTATCAAATCTTTTCTTAAAGATTTACCTTTGTCAATCATCATTAACTATTCTAAATATTATTTTTTTAAATTTTTTTTTAACAATTTATCAAAGTTTGTTAACATTTCTGAATTGTTTTAACAAGATTAGATAATTGGATGGATTTATTTAATTATTTTTCTTTAAGTATTAGTTAAATATTAATTTGATTATTTTTATAGATGGAAAATAGATAAAAGCAAAGTATTAAATTTTAGATTAAATAAAAACTATTTATCTTATGTTAGAAATTTTTAAAAAATAAAATTATTAATTAAATATTTATCGTAAGAAATAATTTAATTAGAAAATATATTATCGTGAAATAAATTAGAATAATAAAATTAATAAAATATTAAATTAAATTAAATTACATTACATTACATTAATAAAATAATTAAAATACAATTTAAATAATAATTAAATTGATAATTAATATTATATAAATATTATTTATCATAAATTGATGAAATAAATTAAAATCTAATAGTATAATTAAAATAATAATTAAATGGTACAACAATTGAAATTTGAATATATTTAAATCAAAAATTAGTCGAATGGGGTTTTAAAGTGTGCCGTTTATTCGAGAATATCAGTGATCACAACATGTGTACGGTCAAAGGCATCGGCTGAAATGAAGCTCTCTGTATGCCACGTCGTCATTATTGCAAACCACAGGTAGACAATGCAACGGGCCTGGCATATCTCGAGTGCAGTAAGCGTACAAGCCGCGACACCACCACCACCACCACCATCACCACCAATTCAACTCAACTCAACTCAACCAGCCCTCTTTCCTTCTCTTCATCTTCTGTTTTATCGAAGAAGAACCCTCGGCATTGTCGAATCGGAAGGAAGATTCGTTTTGCATGCGACGTCCTTTTCAAGTTTCTCGACGTGACGTCTGCTACGTCTGCTGATTCTATACATATATATATATAAACGTATGTTCGTATATGAAAGTTAGTGTCTCTGGTGTTACGCGTATATTTATATGAGTTTTCTCAGTATGAAAAGGCAGACGCGAGTTAGATAGATAGATACATAGATAGATAGATAGATAGATAGATAGATAGACGTTTATTACGGTCTACAACATGCGTTGTACTCTTACGTATCCATAGCAAAGATTATAAATCTTTGTCTATTCCTAGTGTGTCTAGCGTTAATGAGAAATTTCGAAAGATTCGGTTGTATCATTTAAAAATTCATTTATACGATGATATACACATGTCTTTTATTTCATTTAAATAAAAAATATAAATAATTGAATAGACAAAGGTATTGAAAATTAAACACTATTTTTCTAATTTAATTGAGATCATTAGATTAATACATAACGTACAATTGAATCATTTCAATATAACAAGAATTAAATGATAAGAAATATATTAAGTAAAAATCCATTTTTAAACACTGATTGATTCTTCTTTCTTTAAATTAATATAATTGTTTAATTTTTTATTAAATTTAGAAGAAAAAAATAAATAAATGAATATACAAAACTCTTGACGAAAAATGAAACATTCTGAAACATCTATTTCAATTCAACCAGTTAACTGTGGCGCCCTCATTTGAGACTGCGCATCTTTTTCTGCGCAACAGAATCAAGCCATGATGAATATACTCGTCAATACACAAAATTGTGACACTTCTTCATGACAAGTATAGTTACTCATCATCAATCACAGTTAACTGTTTAAATCATTTTTTAAGATAGATCGATCAAGATCAATCGTATCATTAAAATATAATAATAAGAAAAAGAAATGATAGAAATAATATATAAAGAGGATACTAATCTTTTGAACAACGATACCTACTTTCGCCTAGCCCTGAGCTAAATCTCTTAGGTCTAACTACCACGATACAACGACAACAACTCATACTCATACTCATACTCATACTCATACTCATACTCATACTCTAGTGTGTTTGGTTCAACTTAACGTTGAACGGTGTGGTAGATTACTGTGTATATACTCTGTATACTTGAAGTAACGTAACGTAGAAGTACTAAAGCGCGAGCGTGTCTACCTTAGTGCCACTTTAATGCCACGGTAGCCACCTATGTATATATATATATATATATACCTATATATATTGTTTCTCGTAAAACTAATTGCATCAGGCCTCGTTTATATCGCCACTCGTTGTACTCCCACCACACATACACATATTATTCTTTCAACTTACCTAACAAAGGTAGAAAATTGTTGCTTTTTCTTCTCCCTCCTCTTCCCCCCTTCCTCCCACTTCCCCCCTTCTTTCTCTTCCTTTCTATTTTCCCTTTTTTTTTGCTCTTTCCTTTCTTCTTTACTCTCTTATTCCTTCTTCTATCTGTCTATTTATTCTTATATATATATATGGTTGTATTTGTACAATAGTTAGGTTTATGTATGTATGTATATATATATATATATATAGAGGAACACCATAGATTTACGTATGCTTTAAGATTTGAACGACTAACGCTATTGGACGATTTGACATAAAGTTCGTAGAAGCAGCACGTGCTATGGTAACAGCTACGTGGGATCGTTATTATTTGTGTTCAAAGTTAATGTCCGACAGAGCATGATTTTATCTGGAAAATTTTGCTACCACTGTTTAATTTGATAATAGTAATAATAATAATAATAATTGAAGCTTTCGTCGTATCATTTTGAATTATCGATGATTATTATCATTTTTATTCGATCTAATAAAATATACGATTTATTGGAGATGATATCTTCGAAGGGTTTTATTTATTTTTTGTTGTTGTTGTTTGTTTGTGTGTTTAGTATTGTTAATTTTTATTATAAAACTGTTAGTTGAATCAACGATATTCATCATACGTGGTATTAAGTTTAGATTGAATTTGTTAGAAAATTAGAAATCTTTTAATTTTGTATTATTTTTTTAATGGAAGAATAAAATGTAATATCTTTGCTTACCATTGAATTGTAATTTAAGTAATTGTAATTTAAATTAAATTTGTTAGAAAATTAGAAGGTTTTAATTTGTATAATAATATAAATAAAATAAAGGGTGTCATTTAATTTATATAATAATATAATTTCTATAATAATATAAATAATAAAGGCTATTTTATTTTATTGATATAATAATATAAATAATAAAGGGTTTATAGGAATACAAATTAAATTTAAATGGAATTTGTTAGAAAATTAGAAGTTTTTTTTTATTTTATTTTAACAATATAAATAAAATCAAAGTTATTATTTAATTTATATAATAATATAAATAATAAAGGGTTTATGGAAATACAAATTAAATTGAAATTGAGTTGATTAAAAAATTACAAGTTTATTCATTTTGTATTATTTTTTAAAGAAAGATAAAATTCAAATATCTTCATTTAACATTGAATTGTAATTTAAATAATATCTAGGTTAAGGTTACTACATTCACGTAGCGTTAAGAAATAAAAAGAACAATGAACATTTTTATGCAAATAGGAAGAAGAAGATGCATCTTACCGGATAATCGTTCTTTGCTCGATTCTGCTTGGTAAAATAATGGTTTTTTTTTTCCCCCTTTTTTTTCCTTCTTCTTCTTCTTCCTTAAACTCAAGAGAGAAAGAAAAAGAGAGAGAAAGAGAGAGAGAGAGAGAAAGAGAGACGTTGCCATTGTTTTACATTTTACTCTTTCTATTTTTCAAACATACAATTAGTAATTGGCAAAAGACCTCGCATTTTCTTCAGAATATTTTTCTTCGTATTCATGGACACCATCAACTCTTCTCTTCAAACGTTTCCGCTTCTCACGTTAATATGTACGCAAGTAAAAGGGGGAAAAAAAAAAGAATAAAATAGAAAGAAAAAAGATCCGTATCTTCGTTAGGTTGAATCTCATCCGTGATTATATTTACCTTTAAGTACGATTCATCATACGTATAATTAGACACGCGAGTGTCTATTTATTTCTCGTACTATTCCAAACGCGAACTACGATGATTTCCTATTGCGAAATGTATTTTAGAAAAGAAAAAACTCGACTAATCGCGATTACATGATTCAATTTTATTTGTTTTTTTTTTTTTTTTTTAACGAAAGATTGGTGAAACCTAAAACGATGATCATAGTTTCAATCATTCATCGATATGGTTGATTCATTATAATCGTAGATCTAATGAACTTTTATTCATGATACTAATTAATTTTGTATGTTTGAATATCTCAAGATAAATAGATAGGACTTACAAAATCTGAAAGATAAAAATATATTAGAAGATGATTAATTAGTGAAAAATAAATGTTAACATTGATTTGTATTACATACACTCTAATTAATCAGAATGATGATTAATCTATGAACTGATTTATTAAATGATTTGTATCTTAAATGGGTTTAGTAAGAGTACCTATCAGTTTAAAACTAGATTTATGGTGTTAGTTTATTTTCTTTCTTTTTTATCAATTAATTTTTGTTTATATTTAACACCAGAGTGATACCTAAATGATAGAAGGGTTAGGGGTTTCATTGAAGAAGAAGAAAAAGAAATAAGTTCCTAAGAATGTTTCTTGTTTAAAAGTTTATTACAAAAAATATCGTCAAATTCTAAAGAACAAAAATAAAATAAATTTTTAAGTCATTTAACAATTTTCCAATTATTTCAAAAACAATCCTTTCAAAGTTTCTTAAAAATAATTGAAAACTTCCTTTTTCAAATTTCTAATTAAACAAAAAGTTGGAAGAAACGTTGGATAGTTAAATAAAAAATAAATAAATAAATAAAAAGACAACGTGACAAAGTAAAATTCATCCCAACTTTGTTTTACTTTCCTCTCGGAGTACGAAGTTTGACGATTAAGAGGTAATTGATTCGGGTAATTGACAAAAAGAAAAAGAAAAAGGAAAAAGAAGGAAAAGCTAAGAGGGCAAGAAAAAAAATCAACACACACACACACACACAGACACACATGTAGAAAAACATACAGAGAAACAAAAAGAGAAGTACGGGGGAGATCGAAGTGGCAGAGTGGACTCGTGTCAGATGTTAATTAAGGCCAAGGAACGGAAAACGTTGGTCTCTCTTACGAGACGAAGGGTGTCGCAAGTCGTGAAATGGCCGGCTTGCCAATTCCTTGCCTCCTTCCCCGTTATTCCCCTTTCCCTTCCTTCCTTCCCATTTACCCCCTCTCATCCGACTTTTCTTCTCTTTGGTTTGAAGTTAAACAACAACCACTACAAGTAACCAACCAACTAACCCACCGTTGTTAGTGTATGTTTAACGCTAATACAAAAGAGAGATGGATGAAACACAGTGGCCAATACCTTGGGAATGCAACGTGTGCCAGGATTTTTATCCTGTAGGAATTACGATGGCTTTACAACCTACCGGTTGGGTTGTGTGTACGTCGTTATAAAGGCCTATACTATACGGGGATCGCGGTTACTATACCTACCGTATTATACTACTCTCGAGTCTCTCTCGGCCACGTGC
Source organism: Polistes dominula (assembly GCF_001465965.1). The sequence continues at coordinate 225,043 of NW_015149105.1, forward strand.
CACCTGGTGGGGAATAAAAAACTTAAGGCAGGTCAGAAACACAAGGTGGGATACACACAACCATACAACCAAAGCATCGGTTCACTAATACTAATATACTAAATATACTAATACAATGAAACCACCTAACAACGTGGTTCTTCCTTGCGGACAGTTCAGGATCGCGGTTTTAACATTTTTTTTTTTTTTTATACTTGAGATCTAACATTCTTTTGGTTTTTTTTTCTTTTTTTATATTTCTCTCATGTTTGTTCATTTATTTATTTATTTTTTGGTTTTGTTTTTTGGTATCTTATATTTCATCTGAGGATAACTTTCGACCACTAATAATCTTAACGATTAGAAGAGTCATATTTCTAAGTATTAACTTTTCAATATTAACGAGAGATCATGTTTGAATATGGGAATATTAGTATGTAAATTATGATAACTGTAAACGTAACATTTTTCACATCGATTAAAGGGAAAAGGTTTTTTTATATATCAAAATTCATTGAACCTATCTCAATGAAAGTTTTTTTCTTATTTTGTGTGATTTTTTTCAATTTTAAATACAGGATAGTTTTTATTGCGATTATTTTTACTTTTTTATTGTTAATTTATGGATTTATTATTAAGAGATTATATTACAATTCAATTGTTTTTAATTTACATACGACATAACCTTACTTTTTTTTATTTTTTCGTGTATTAATATTTTATGTATTTCATTGTGTGAAAATAGGAGAGTTTTAATCCCAAATATTTTTGATTTTTTATATTTAATTTGAGGGTTTATTATTTAGAGATTATCTTAGGTCGTTAGGTACTGTAAGTTTTCAATAGATGGCACTGTAATACAATTCAATTATTTCTGGGTTTTTTCAGGTTTGCATATAACATAAATAATGTTTTTTTTTTTTTTATATTTTTTCGTATATTATTATATTATGTATTGTATTCTAATTGTAGTATTAATTTATGTGTTGGTATAATTTACTAAATAATTTAGAATTACATTGAATCAACGTTCAATAGATGGCACTGTATTACAATTCAATTATTTCTGAGGTTTTTTGTCAGGATTTGCATGTGAAATAACTAACCTTGCTTTTTATATTTTTACGTGTATTATTATTTTATGCATTCCATTCAAATTATGATAATTATTTTGTGTGTTGTTATAATTAACTAAATAATCTAGAATTATACTAAATCAACATTTTTTAATAAAGCCACAGCAATTTAAAATTATTGAAAGGTTATCTAAGTCTTTAGGTAGTGTAAGTTTTCAATAGATGGCACTATATTACAATTCAATTATTTCTGAGGTTTTTTGTCAGGATTTGCATGTGAAATAACTAACCTTGCTTTTTATATTTTTACGTGTATTATTATTTTATGCATTCCATTCAAATTATGATAATTATTTTGTGTGTTGTTATAATTAACTAAATAATCTAGAATTATACTAAATCAACATTTTCTAATAAAGCCACAGCAATTTAAAAATTTATTATTGAAAGGTTATCTAGGTCTTTAGGTAGTGTAAGTTTTCAATAGATGGCACTATATTACAATTCAATTATTTCACGTGTTTTTTCAAAATTACATACGACATAACTAACCTTGCTTTTTATATTTTTTCTTATACCATTACATTATGTATTCCATTCTAATTATGATAATTATTTTATATATTATTATAATTGACTAAATAATTGAAAATCATATTAAATCAACGTTTTATAACAAAACCACAGCAATGTTTAGCCAAAGTATCCTAATATATTCATATATATTAAAAGTTTCTTTATTTTTCTTTCTCATTTTCTTTTTCATTTTCTTTTTTCGTGCTATGTCAGAGGTGAGAGACATCGTATACGAGAGATGAAATCTTTTATATCGATACGTAATCTTCCACCAACCATAAGAGCGACTTCTTCCCGTTATCTATGTTTGAAAATAGATTCTATTTCTCTCTCTCTCTCTCTCTCTCTCTCACTCTTTCTTACGGTGATCTCAGAAAACGGTTCTTTCTTATCGCCACACCGTGAGTCATCGTTCGTCTTATGAAAGAGAGGAGAGAACTAGTGGATAGTAGATAGATATTACGTTTAAAACTCTCTTGGAACGATCGAACCGTGAAAATCGAACGGTGATCTTTCTCTCTCTCTCTCTCTCTCTCTCTCATTGACTCTCTTCTTTCATCGTGACCATCTTCTTCTTCTTCTTCTTCTTTCTTCTTTCGCCTTTTTCTTCCCTTTCAACTTCTCTCTCTCTCTTTTCTATTTTTTTTTCTCTCTTCTTTTCATCGATATTATTCTTTTTTTTTCCCCATTTTTCTTTTACTAGAAACAGCAGCCACCAACAACAGGAGCAATAAAATGCACCATCACAAACAACAATAACAATTGCAATTGCAATTGCATAGATCGTTTAATACGAGTTGATAGACGATTTTAACGTAGTATGATAAACTTTAAAAAAAAAAAAAATTAAAAAAAAACCCAACACGACGATGGCAGTCGAGCGAAATGCCAACGGCTTCTCCACGTTGGCCTGTTCTCTGACGCAAGTTTGCTTTTCCATCTCGGTTTTCTATCTTTTCTTTTTCCCATCGTTTCTCTCTCTTTCTCTCTCTCTCTCTCACACACACACACTCACTCTCTTTTCAGGTATACGACACATCAATACGAGCTCGCAGTATGAGTCGTAGAAAAGGAACAAAGCCACAGAGCAAATTTTTCCTTCTTGTGATTTTATTTTTGAAATAAATTTGCATATTCGTATCGAAAATACAAATACAACCCGAGAGAGAGAGAGAGAGAGAGAGAGAGTGAGAGAGTGAGAGAGAGAGAAACAAACTAACAAAAAAAAAAAAAAAAAAACCAATACGTGCGAGAAAATATAATATTGCTGTTCAGAAACAAAAAACAAAAAAGAGAAGAAATCGTATAAGTAAATTGAAACGCACATCATCCTAGATGGGATTCGTTCTTTGAAAAAAAGAAAAACACCAAAAGGGAGTAGGGAGAAGGAAAAGGATGGAAAGAGAGTAGGTAGAAAAAGAAAGTCAAAGATGCGATCGAAGGAAAAAAGAGAAGAGAAGGGAAGGGAAGAGAAGGGAATGGAAAAGAGACGAAAAGATGCTTGACAGGGTAGCTTGTGGACCGGGGGAGGATCTTAGAAGGGTGAAGGGGATTTTGTAGGGATAGAAAGAGAGAAGGGTTCTTTGACTCCGCCATAGTCGTCGCCATTTTTCCGACAACGTTCAAACTCGTATTTGACTTGGTAATACTAAAGGTCTTGTATACCCACTCGCTGCTTGCCTTTTTCCTTCTCTCTCTCTCTCTCTCTCTCTCTCCTCCCTCTCTCTCTCTCACTTACTCTTTCTTATTCTTCTTTCTTTTGCGTCTTTCTTCCGCACTCTCTCGGATGCGGTCGTCGACGCAACGGCACCAACGTGGCGGTAGGTCCTGACACCGTCCTCTTATCCTAGGACATGCACGACACGCTTGAGAAGGTTTCGTGTTTCTCTTGTCCCGGAGACGACGAAGCAAAGACTTTTCCTTACAACGAGAACGAACGAATATACGGTAGTTTTTGATATCTTTTACTCTCAACTACTACTACTACTACTACTACTACTACTATTATTATTACTATGTATGTACATACGTGTACATTTATATACCAAAACATTTTCTCTACATACTACAGTTCTCTATTTCTCAAATTGGTTCTATTCTATTCGTCGAACGAAGTCATAGTAATCCACATTCTCTCTCTCTCTCTCTTATTCTAACTACATCTTCTTTCTTTGTATACATATATATATGTATGTATTTTTCTCTCTCTCTCTCTCTCTCTCTCTCTCTCTCTCTCTCTCTGTCTGTGTTTTTCTACATCTCAATGTGTTTGCTAGCATCCACTCGAATCACTACACGCTGACCTCTCTCAAGGTTTTATTTCTAAATAAATGAATGAAGAAATGTGAGTTGAGATCGTTTCGAGTATCGAACGATTTTTATCGAGTAGTAGGAAACATTTTCACAAAACTCATACTTAAAGTTTATACTTACATTTCTATGGGAAAAATTCAAACTCTCTCTCTCTCTCTCTCTCTCTGTGTGTGTGTGTACGTTTTTATTACTCTTTCTTTCTTTTTCATTTCATTTCATTTCACTTCACTTATATTCGTTTCTTTCTAATTTAAAGAAAAGCTCGAGATGTTATCGTCAATTTTCGATACGATATAAGTACCCAATCTATATAGAATCGATTCTATGGTACTGGTAAAACATCGGTTTTAAGAATAGGTGAAGGTACAAGGGACAAGGAAGGGGTGTGGGCAGGGGGCAGGAGGCAGGGGGCAAGAGGAAAAAGGGGGAGTTGGGAGGGGGGGGGAAGAACAGAAATCTTACATTCGACTACGACGATTTTCTCGTCTCGACTGAAGTAGAATCCAACGTTTCCTCGCTTTTAGGATCATTTCGAAACTTGGTAGATAGAGGAAAATCCGAAAGAAAGAAAGAAAGAAAGAGAAGGTATGTGGAGACGTTGTAAGTTCATTCGTGTCCGGGAGTTACTTCCGGTCGTTTCGAATGTGAACCGCTTTGCCATTCGCCGTTTCCGTTCGTCCGTCCGTCCGGTGATTTAACCGGTCCGATCCTATCGAACGAACGATACGACGATTTTCGCTACGATTTTCTTCGTGATATTACTTTTGGGTCCTTTTTTTTTTTGCTAAAAGAATCTGGAACTCGAAGATTCTTACTTGGATATAAAAGAGAAAGAGAGAGATAGAAGATAATGGACGATGTACTTTTTCTTCTTTCTTTTCCTCCTACGCGACTTCTACGACCGTCCGATAAATCCCTTTTATCGCTTTTTCTTCGACCTTTGAGGACGTAAAATCGTTCCTGTATTTATATACATACTATATATTACAGTAAGTATATATATAGATATATATATATATGTGGACGTTCGTAAATCGTGTATACGATTACTTTACAATTAACCTTTACGTTATTTCACTTTTTCTTTTTTTTATTTATTTTGTTATTTATTACATATATAATTTATTTATTTAAAAGATCAATTGAATTATTTGATTATGTCAAACTTTGAGATAAATTGACATAGGAATTCAATTACGATGTACTTGAAATTACATTTTGGATAAGGTTGGATAAGGATGCAAGTTTATCTAAATTTAAAAAAATAAATTAAAAAAAAAAGATATTTAATTTATTTAAATCTAGTTTATGCATTTCGATAATAAATAAATTAGAAATTTTGTTACAATATTATTTAATTCATTTATACTTCGAACAAAATTAATATTAACTCAAACTTTGAGATGCGTGGACATAGGAATTCAATTACGATGTGCAAATTACATTTTGGATAAGAATGCAAAATTATCTAAATTTAAAATAAAAATCTAATTTATTTAAATTTAGTTTATGCATTTCAATAATAAATAAACTAGAAATTTTCACATTATATTAAAACAAAATTATTTAACTCATTTATATTTCTAGACAGAATTAATATTAACAAATTCAATAGGACAAACGTTTGTGACTTCACAGTAGCCTAAAAGGTTAAAGTAACGTTATCTATAGATAAAATATAATAGCATTTTAAAAAGAACTAACTCACTCCCCCCCTCTAAAAAAAAAAAAATAAAAAAAAAATATGAAAAGAAAAACACAAAGATACGACGTGTGTTCGTAAAACTTCTAATCTTTTCGTTGGTATCTCTTAAAGAACGATGTTTTACTTCCATCATTAGGTGAGAGAAAGAGAAAGACATATATACATATATATATAATACCTCTTGACTTGTTAAAGTTTTCTGTTGTCTTCGACTCGTATTTCGAACGTGTCGACGCGCTCCTGTTACTTTTACCCGGCCTTGAGATCACTACGCGTAAAGTAAACTTTGCTTTACACACGACGAGAGATGCGTTCGTTTCATTGGCCTCGTCTCCAGACTCCTCGAGGGATGGTAAAGAAAAACGTTTAAGAACTTTTTAGATTAGGTTAGACTCGTTAACTTATATTTTATCTTTCTTTCTATCTGTCTGTCTCTCTGTCTGCCTGTCTGTCCGTAAGTTAGTCTATCTGTCTGTCTGTCTATCTGTTTGTATGTTTGTTTGTTTATCTGTTAGATACGTATAAACATATATGTGTACTTATTGTTAAATATATAGATGATATCTATAGACATAGATGCATATAAAAATTTATGATGAAATATTATAGTTATCGATTATTATAGTATAGTTAGAATAATATTATAAATAATAATAAAATATATAATTATTATTGTATAATTTAATATTGTAATTATATAGTATAATATATATATATATATATATAGTTAGAATTCTACTATAATATAATGGAATTACTATAACTTCTACTATAGTATAATAATATTATTATAGATTGTTATATTATTATTATTATTATTATTATTATTATTATTATTATTATTATTTTATTATTATTATATTATATTATGCTATATCTTATATAGTATATTATATATTATATTATTATTATTATTATATTATATTATAGTATATTATATATTATATTATTATTATTATTATAATACTATATTATAGTATATTATTTTATATTATATATTATGCAGTATACTATGTGTTATAGTATTATTATTATATTATATTATATTATGCTATATCTTATATAGTATATTATTATTATTATATTATACTATATTATATTATTTTATATTATATATTATACTATATATTATACAGTATATTATGTGTTATATTATTATTATTATATTATATTATATTATATTATAGTACATTAGAATTATTATACATAAATATAATTATTATAGTATAGTTAGAATTCTATTATAATATAACAAAATTATTCTAAATCATTATATTATTATTATTATTATTTTATATTGTAGTATTATATATTAAAATAAATCTAAGTAAATAGAATTATTATAATATATTTTCATCAATCATTTCTCATATACCAAAAGTAAATATTGAAATTCTATGAATCCACAAAATCATAATAATTTTCTCTCATTTCTAAATTCTAACCAAGTCACTGTAATATAATCGACGATAAATTTAACCTGTGTTTAAAACACATATATATATATATA
>NW_015149105.1:232890-246066 GCF_001465965.1 Polistes dominula
TACTACTACTACTACACGTGCATACTACTACACCTACACACGTATTTCTATAATATATTGTATTGAATATACCAAACTAAATGATATATGTGTATATGTAAGTCTATTCGATTGGAAAAAAAGGGGGCAGATGTCTGAGTTCAGACTGAATTTTAGGTTTAGGCCTAGGACAAGGGTTCTTTAAAAATACGAAGAGGGAATTTCTTCGTAGAAATTCGACGATGTTTCTTAGAAACGGCTGAGACAGGTTTCTAAAAAATAACATAGAATCTTTTCTTTTTTTTTCTTTCTTTCTTTCTTTTCTTTTTTTTTTTTTCTTTTTTTATCTTCTCCCCCTTGAATTTTACGGGGTTTCGGTTATTTTTGAAAAATATAGAAAAGAGATGAGAGACGTCTCAACGATGTTCCTTGGTTATTCTTCTACCCAAAAGAAAAAAACTCATGGACCGAACTGTACATAATCGCACAAGTTCGAACACGTTTTCCTAGTCCCTTTTCTGCCCTTCCTCTTCATCCCGCCCACCATCATCTTCTGGAAATCAGAAAAGACCTTTTTCCCCCTCTCCCGTGCACGTAGCACAACCAAATCTCCAAAGTTTCTAACTGAATTTCGATGCACTCGGACATTTGTCCGCCTTTCGGCCTACTTCACCTCCTCCCGCCCCCCTCTTTCGTCTCCTACACCTCCAACTCTTCTTCCTTCCTTTCTTCGCCATCTTCTTTTGGTACTGTATTTTGTTTCTTTTCTTTTCATCACCAATCCTCGTTCTCGTTCTCGTTTTCGTCGTAATACTTTCTTAGTGCAACGATGGAATAATCTTTTTGCATAATTTCTCTCAGAAATCCTTGCGTAATTCACCAACGATCGTTTGCAGATGTCTTCGATCTCGTAGTACGTGTGGTTGGTTTTAAACTGCTGGTGCAGACAAAACCAAAAATATATTCAACCTGTTAACCAGGGGAATTCCCCTTTTATAATCACGCACCTTTACTTATTTATTTATTTATTATTATTTATAGTTAACACATTTGCAGCTGGCATATTTTTTTTTTCCTTTGTTAATAATGAGTACTGATACAAATAATGAATTATTTAAATATATATTGTAATATGAATTTTTATATTTAATATTTAAATAATATATTATATTTAATAATTTAAATAATAAAATATATTATTATTATTATTATTATTATTTTTATTAATTGGTATTAGGAACTCGGAAGTTCATTGACGCAAATATCAAATCCCGCCATCACCAAATCCAGCCATTTTAAAATATATTATATTATTATATTTAATAATAAATATATTTAATAACAAAATTTAATTAATATTTAAATAATAAAATATAATTATTTAAATATTATATTGAAATAATTAAATATAAATTTAATATATGTATATATAAATTTATTTTTATAAAACTACTAAAATTTAAAATTACGTAAATTACGTCAACTGCAACTAGAAATAAAATTGCACTTGAAAGACGTGGATCACGTCAGCGATCATGAATGTATTAAAATTAATAAAAAGACTATGAAATATATATATATATATATATATATATTTTTTTTTTTTTTTTTTCGTTTATATTTATATATAAAATACGTAAAATACTTTTGACGTATTTATACGTCCCACCCAGTTAACAGGTTAAATCCCTTCTTCTTCTTCTCTTTCTATCTCTCTCTTTATCTATCTCAATACCTTTTTTTTTTTATTCTTCCCTTTTTTTCCTTCGGTCATTCGATTGCATCACACATGTATACTTATTACGTATATGTAAATATATCTTCGAAGATAATCAAATACAAATACAAATACAAATACTTATACGTTTATTTATTTATTCAATGCTATCATTCGTATAATATTTTTTCTTTAAAAAAGAAATATTTTTTCTGCGATTAAAAATTACGATCAAATAAAACCATAAAAACGAATATAATAATTTCAAGCAATTATTATTTTATAAATAACAAATCAAAAGTATCGTCGTTTACAAAATTTATATGTAAAATATATTATAATATACTTTATATACTTACATAATTAGGAAGAAAACCTGTCCTACTATTCTATGATATTGTAAAGTTTTCATGGTGCTACATCTATTGTTATGATGAAAAGTTTTAGCTAGGACTGTACTGGGTTCGTGCAGGCTAAGACACGTTTTCCTATCCTCCTCTTTCTCCTCTTCCTTCTACATCACCTCTTTCACCCTCCCCTTCACCACCTTTTCTACCAACATGACCAACACCACCAACACCACAACCAACCACCTCCTCCCCCCACCCTTCTGCCCACCTTCCTCTTCTACGTCGTACTATTCCTCTCCTTTTCCTACAAACCAAACCAACGTTCAATCTCTCACTCTCTTTCTCTTTCCATCTCACTTTAATCTTTTATTTCTACCATAGGAGTAAGAAAGACAAACCTGGACGAAATGGGTGAAAGGAGGAGGGATAGAAAGAGTAGCTTAGTGTGCCTTGCTAAAGAGGAAAGAGTGAATAAGATGACTGAGATAGAAAGAAAGAAAGTATAGTGATGGTGAAGGGAATGGAAGAAGAAGAAGAAGAGGGGGGGGGGAGGTGGTGGTGGTGGTGAACGAACCAGTGGTGTACTCTCGTTTCATCTCTTTTCAACTAACAAACATTATCTACCTATCTCTCTTACTCTTTCTTTCTATCCAACTCTCCTCCACCTCCTCCATGGTTCTTTTGCCCATCTCTGTCCCATACAACATACACTCTACTCTGTACCAGGGACAGTGGACGCACGAAGCATTATAACTCGAGTCGACTCGAGTCCCTTTCGTCCCTTTCCCTTCCCTTCCCTTCCTTCATCGTTACGGCCTACCTTTTTCCTACTCCTCCTCCTTTCTTCTTCTTCTTCTTCTTCTTCTCCTTCTTCTTGTACTGCAGCAATCTTTTTTCTCTTTCTTTCTCTCTCTCTCTCTCTCTCTCTTTCTTCTAACTGCAGCAACGAACAAAAAGTGTAGGAGTGAGTGAGAGAGATAGTGAAAGATGCTGGCAGGGACACGCGGGACTCCGCTTCTCGCGAGTAAAACCGTCCTTGATCCCCGGGCCACGCTGCATACGATACAACCAGAGAGGTATATATGTACTCCTCCTCTCCCCCCTGCTCCTCCCCTCCCTACCACCTATTCCACCTCCTGTTCTTCAACTCACTCTCAACCCAACCCTCAACCTTCCTTCCTTACTCTTTCCTTTACTCTCTTCTTCTTCTTCTTTTTATTATTTTTCCTTGTTTTTTGTTTTTATTTTATTTTATTTTATTTATTTTTGTTGTTTTTTTTTTTTTTTTGGTTTTTTATGTTAGTCCTCTTGTTGTTGTTCTTCTTCTTCTTCTCATACTATTTCACCACCGACTACTATCTTTTCCTCTTCTTCTTCAGCACGTGGTCACTACTGACGTCACAAGGCGCACTCCTCAGAACGTAAGAGAGGAGAGGAGAGGAGAAAAGAGAACTTTAAGGTACCGTCACACACGATAGATTTATCACATGTGTCTATAATACGTCCTTATAGTAATAATGTTCTTTTTACGATTTTGTATTCGATAATCGAGCAACAACTTCCTTGTCCTATCGATTTTCTAATCGAGATTTACTCAAATTGAAAATTAACATTTATTATTTATAATAATTATTATTTTGTAAATGTTTTATTGCGGTATTAGGTTCGTCATTGAGTACGTGAATATATTTTTGTTTGAATATTTTAATCTCACAACACGGTGAAATATTGCACGAATTAATTCATCAATATTTTAATATATTTCTTGAAAATAATTTATAATAAAATAAAATTAAATTAATTTTATAAATATAGAATTATATTTAATATTTTAGATAATAATAAAATTATATTTATTATATTTGAAAGAAAGTAAAATTATATTTACAATATTTGAAATAAAATAAAATTATATTTACAATATTTTAATTAATATAAAATTATATTTATAATATTCTAAATAAAGTAAAATTATATTTATAATATTTTAAATAAAGTAAATTTATATTTGTAATATTTAAAATGATGTAAAATTATATTTAAAATATTTTAAATAAAGTAAAATGATATGTAGAATATTTATAATATTTGAAATAAATTAAAATTATATTTATAATATTTTAAATAAAATAAATTTAATTATAAATCAAATAAAATCAAATCTATATAATATTCCAAATAATAATATAAAACGATATTTATAATATTATAAATAAAGTAAAATGAATCAATAATCAAGGAATCTCACCACGGAATACATATTACGATAAATTGCAATAAGTTACACAACAAAGTATACGTAACATAAAATACATAAATACAGTGAACTCTATCTTTAAAAACATCTCTTCTACTCTAACGTTGAAATTATCCGTTCCTGGAAGCACCGGTCATGCTGGAAACCCTTCGACCTCTCTCTCTCTCTCTTTCTCTCTTTCTCTCTCTTCCTACCCCCTCGACACGTGGCCGAGACTGACGTCACGAATCGCACGATCCTCCACCTTCTCCTTCTTCTCCTCCTCTTAAGAAGGATCTTGAAGGTACGTTCACACCAACGGGAACCGCCCTGCTTTATAAATGCAACCTTTACTTTTACTCTATTATAAACGTCCAGTAAATCGATAAGAAGATCATCGGTTTGTTTCCTACAAATCCAAATCCCTTTATATACATATATATATATATATATAATTATATACATTATCGTTCCTTTTAATTTTCTTCCTATTACCCCCTCTTCCCGCCACCCTTCTTTCATCTCCCTTTCTTTCTCTTTTTCTTCGATCAGGTAAGACCTTCAACTAAACTCTGACAAATCGCGAGAAACTACGAGAAGATACGCAAAATAAAAGAAAGAGAGAGAGAGAGAGAGAGAAGAAAAAATATATATAAAAAAAAAAAAAATTATACGACAGAAATAGAATGAAAAAATCGTTTAAAATTCCAGACGCAAACATTCGATTGTATGCGCGAATACTTGCGAGCGCAAGAAGAGAAGGAAGAACTACTATCCATGGAGAATATTCGTTTCTTTGTTAGAATAAGTCGCGTGAAAAACTTTGTCCTCGTCACCCTCTAGTCTTCGTCTTCTTCTTCTTCTTCTTTCTTCTTCGTCGTCGTTGGAATTGGAATTGCTATCGTAAAGGATAAAAAGAAAAAAAAAAAGCAAAGTTTCATGAAACAGTCAGGAATGATGAAACTAAACACACTTGACGCAATACACCCTTCGGTCGCATAATAAACCTGGTGTTCCAGGTGTTCGCGTGGGAGACCAGAGAATTACTCGACGTGTACTTAGGTGATAATAATAATCCATGAACGCTTCCAACCTATCGATGCCCCGAGTTGCACATACGCTACCATGAGGACACACACACATATATATATATATACTAATGTATGCACTTTAAATACAATCCTGTTCGCTAGAGATAAAATGCATAAAGATGAATCGGATAATTAACTTAATTATATACCATAACGAATTTATTATAGGTGACAGTATGTAAACCTAGTCAATGTGTATTATCGATCGATAGTGTTACAATCGTAACGATTCATTTTATTAATAAGAAATTGATAATAGTTTATTAACACTACATCATTCTATTTGACTCGTTACTTTTTTCTTCTTCTATTTCTTTCTTTCTATTTATTTATTTATTACTTTTTTTTTTTTGTATTTATACTTTGATCGTAGAATTGATTAACGTTAAATTTATGGATACTGATTACATATACGTTTATTTACAGATAATAATCTTAACATTGTACATTTAATAACGTTACATTAATCACAAAGTGAACATAAATTAATAAAATACAAAATATCTTCGTCTATCCACCTATTATCAATGATAATACTTTTAAGATATCAGAAAAATATGAAATTAGAAATCTGTCAAGCTTTCGTAAATCTGACGTTGATAAAACGTACTTACGTCAAAAGAAAGGAAAAACATAAAGGATTATATTGAAAATTAAAGCTCGTCTTTGTCGTCGACAACGATATAACTCGTAAAATCGAATCGTAAAGATATCCAATAGGTGAGGTGCCGATCGGAAAGCGGTACGATAACGGTACGGGTTCCGATAATTTATACGGCATTGCATTAACCAGCTTCGTGTCTTCTTCTTCTTCTTCTTCTTCTTCTTCTTCTTCTTCTTCTTCGAAGACGACGGAGGATCCCTACCTATGTACACCTATACATATTTATATATATATATATATATAAGATGTATATGCGTATGCACGTACGAGAATCGTCGTCTAGCACTTTCTCCAAGGCCTTCCTTCGAGGATCAACGTCGTGTGTATTCTTTGCTCGAAGCAACGATTTGCATAAAAGCGCGGCACTATCTTGTGACTCCCGGAATAATAACAATATACAATAACTCTAATAGGTAGCCTCGGACATGTTGGATATGTTCTACGAGAACGGTACAACACATTTTCTATGCTTCTAATTATTTTTGTTGTTGTTGCTTTTCATTTTCTTTTATTATTTCGTTCAATACTTTTATTTAGATTCATGTATTTTTGTTTCATTTTTATTTTTTTTTTTTACACTTGTTCGTGCGTGAGTGCGTGAGTGCGTGAGTGCGTGCGTGCGTGCATACGGCCATAAACGTAGTTAAATGCGCGTATAATAGCCCGTGTACACGGTCGACGAGAAAACCGCGAAGAGTACCTGGTCCGAATGGGCTAGCTACTTGCCTGCCTACCTGCTTGCTTACCTGCCTGCCTGTCTGCTTGCTTGCTTACCTGCCTACCTACCTACCTACCTGCCTACCTGCCATCTCTTATTCTTTATTCTTTGAAGGAAAGAACAGCGAACACAAAAAAACGAAAGATACAAAATACATACATACGAGTCAACGTAAGACGTTCTTACGATTATGAAATTCAACTTCGAAACGAGAATAGAATAAAGAAGAATAACGAGAATGATAAAAATAAGAAGAAGGTGAGGATGAGAATGAGAACTGATCGACCCCGATCACTAATAGAAAAATATTTAGAAAATTCATGTATCTGTAATAAGAAGGGAAAGAATATATCAATGTGATAATTCTAGAAGAAGAAACAACAAAAAATTCTGAGCGAGAGAGGAGACGACCTCGCGTCATTTTAATCTGATCGAATGATCCTTGGATCGCGTGGGTGTCTGATCGAGCGCCAGGCAGGCAGGCAGGCAGGCACCCTGCTTGCTTGCCTGCCTGCCTGCCTTCTCGTGATTTATAAATAAATCATATCGTGCACTCCTCGTAGCGTAAGATATTCTCGTTACGAAGGACGAAAGACGACGACGACTACGACGACGACGACGACGACGACAACGACAACGATCTTTTCCGCGAAACCGGTAAATCCCCTCCTCCTTCCACCTCGTTTCTTTGCCTATCCTAAGTGAGTGTCTTCTAAACAAAGGCTTGGATTGGCATATTGCGTATTGCGTCCGATGATGATAATGATGATGATGATGACGACGACGATGGTGATAGTGATGGTGATGGTGAACGTGATGGTGGTGGTGGTGGATGGTGTGCGGAACGAACGAGAGACGACGTATATAGGCGAACCTTAGAGATTGTAGGCTTGGTGTTAGGGGAGCCCAAGGCCGACACCTGCATCGGAAACCCCACCACCAAGAATACCACCACTAAGAAAAGATATGCATAGACGACACACATATACTATCTCATGTATACAACACAACACGTTCTCGATCCTTGCATCGGTGTTCAGAACAGAACTGTACCGATACCAGTTTCCTCCTCCTCCTCCTTCTTCTCCTCCTCATCTGTGTTAACTACCATTAAATATACCGGCACTTTGTCCTTCTTCCTCGGATCCTTCCACCATTGCCGCGACTAGTCTGTATTATTAATTATTATTTCTTCACGATTTTATATATTTCTTTTTTTAATTATACTCTAAGATCTTTTTTTTATTCTTTTTTTTTTTTTTTTAACAAAGAATTACATAAATAATATCTTCATGACGTGACTCAGATAACTTCGAGGGGGGAAAAAAAAGAAAAAAATAATATAATAATAAAAAAATAAAAAAAAACATAATCAAGTTGGAAAATAAAAAGAAGAAGAGAATAGGTTATTTCGTTGGGTATACGAACGGGTCAAAGCGATCCTAGAATCGGTCAGACCGGCAACAGGCCTGTTCTATCTCTTTCTCTTTCTCTTTCTCCTTCTCTTTCTTTTTCTTTTGTGGATTATACCTGTCCTGTGGAGTTTCTTCAACCTGCGCGCATTTAGCGAGCGTTTTCCCTTTCGCTTCCTACGCATCTCTCTCTGTAAAAGAGAAGGCACCCTTCCAAGTAGAGAAAGAGAAAGAGAAAGAAAGAGGAAAAGGAAAGACGTCGAAGAGAAAGAGAGAAAGAGAAAGAGGGAGGTAGAAAACTCGAACGTACGTACTCTCCTCTCTTCTCCTCTCCACTCCTCTCAGTGTCCTGTACTTTATAGCGCAATACATTACGAGCACGGTGCTCTCGGCGTGGGCCGACGTATCTCTCTCTCCAACTGTCCAGGTGAACCCACGTCCTCCACTGGCCGCTGCCTGTTTGCTTGCTTGCTTGCTTACTCGCCTGGCTGGCTGGCTGGCTGGCTGGTTGGTTGGGTTGGTTGGTTGGTTGGGTTGGTTGGGTCCAGCTTCGGCGGTAGCACAACTCCGGTTCCAGTTGACCAGTTTCTCTTCAGGCAGTCTCTCTTTCTCTCTCTCTTTCTCTTTCTCTTTCTCTTTCTCTTTCTCTTTCTACCTTCGACCATCACCACCACCATCATCAGTATCACTACTACTACTACTACTATAAGTTGGTCGAGAGGCAACCGGCCATGCTTGCGATGGCATTGACGTGGTGCACCGAACGGCGAAAGTAATGCACCGTACACACGCCGTGATACTCGCCACCCTCCTTCTTCTTCTTTTTTTTTTTTTTATTTTTTTTAGCTTATTCTTCTTCTTCTTCTATTTCTCTTCATCTTACATTAGTCGTCGACGGTCAGCGTTGGTAAACTGCTAATCCGTTCCACGTATTTACTACGTGCCACTTGCCTCCGCACCGGCAGTTGTTGCTTTGTAGGTTACTACGAATGCGTAAAATTTGCGTCCCTCTCTTTCTTTCTTTCTCTCTCTCTCTCTTTCTTATTCTCTTCTCTCTTCTCCTTGCATAGACTCGAGCTACCTAGCACCTTTCCCCTCCACCCCAGCCCCCCCTTCGCCCTCGTAAGTTCCCTTCTCCATCTACGATGAGAGCTCACAGTCTAAGCAGGTTTTCTATCTTTTTCCTCCCTCCTGGGAGTGTTTATCGAGGTCGTCGAGGTCCATCGAGTGCTTGTCAGGAAGCAAAGAATCGCTCGAGGTAAAAAATGAACAAATAGAGATATTGGCTCTTGATATTTTTCTTTTTTTTTTTTTTTTCTTACTATTTTTCTTTATTTATTTCTGGAGTACATAATCACTGGCTATTTGGAAGCTTCTGTCTTTTGTAAATAATAATTCTTCTTCTTTCTCTTGTTTGATAGATAGATAGATAGATAAATGGATAAATTTAAAGAGTGTTAATTATGTATTATACATCATTATTACAAGTATCATTTGTATTCATGTATATATATTTAAAGGTTGGTATTCTTTTAACATTAGATTTACGAACTGAACCAATTTGATTCATTTCCAATTTTTTTTTTTTTTTTTGGTACATATATATATATATAAAACTTAAATATTATTTTTTTTAATAATATACGGTGTTTTTTAGTTACGTAATGAAATATATTTAAATATTAATTCCTACCCACTATTCAATCCTTCATTTAAATAATGTTTGTAAATTATCAAAAAATATTGAACAAAACATTTGTAAATCTAGTGTTAATTATATCCAACTTATGAATATCATTGATTTATAATAAGATTTATATATATATATATGTAATATAATATAATTATTATGATTATTATGATAGTAGTTAACACATAGAATCTATAATTAAACGTTCGTTATGAAATTCCCTTGCATATATCATAATTAATTAAATTGATTTATATCTGATAAAATGTTATTTAAGTATGTAACATTAAGAATTACCTCGATAAATGTGTTTCATTTATAAAACCATAAGAGACCTATATTGTATATTATTATATCTATAAAAAAATCATCTACAATCTATTTAAAAAAAAAAAAAAGAATTGTTTCACAGTTAATTTAGTATGTAATAAGAATAATATCGTATTATAATGAATATCGATTGAATAATCAATGAATTTACGTCAGGATTCACTCACATTCCATCTCAATTTAGATCAAAATAAATCGCGTGGGCGAATTACGTTAATCGTTCTTACAATTACAATTTTCCTCGTTCGTAATTGAAAGGTGAAACGTGGATCTTTTACTATCACAACAACAACAACAACAACAATAACAACCAAGACGACGACGACCTATGTAAATTACTCTTGGGAGCACCGGCAATCCTTAAACCCCGATGCATACACACATACATATACATTTATATATATATACAACCATAACGAGATTAGTCCTACGCCCGGCGTGCTTCAAGAGACATTTCGTAACAATTCTGCGCGCGAGTGTTTTGTGTGTGCGCTCATGCGTACCACGACCTGAATCTTTTCTTCACTTTCTGCACATACATATATATATAGATAATTCTTAAACATATATATAGAAAATCCATTGCTTTTGCTTCGATAGATAGACAGACCACTGTGTTCCTGGATACCGTTCATCTATAAAGATTTATATATATATGTATAGTAACTAATGTATGTAGGATTAGGTAACACAACACGTTTATTATATGTTTTCTCGACTTCTCAAACGAGAAATTTACGTTCTTTTGAAGTTTTGTATATCAATAGTATTCGTTGATAATATTAGATGATATGTATTTTTTAACTATAATAATTTTATATATATATATATATATATATATATAATATAATATAAATATAATATAAATATATTTAGATATATTATAATATATATATAATTATATTATTTTTTAATAATAACATAATATTATATTTATTATTATTATAAATTATTATATATTATATATTATATTAATATTTAGAATATATATATATTTGTTTTAAATTACCCATGTATGTTTTTTTAAACATTTAATTGATACGATATTGAATAACTGTACATACCTAATTAATATTTCAACTTATTCTATTTAAATCTTTCTATTTATCAAAAAATACAATTTTATTGAACCATTCGATGTAATAAAAAAAATATTTTTAAGATATAAAACAACCATACACGAAATTAATGTTCAAATATAATTTTCAATTTTCATTTCAATTACATATATCTATATAGATAATCTCCAAGTCAATCGATAGTAAAACATTTTCTACCTACAAATGTAATACACAACATACACACACACACATATAAATTATATCATAAGTTTAATAATCGAATCAGATAAATAAATAAATAAATAAATAAAAAAAGAAGAAGTTATACGATACGATATACGTTTTTCGAATCGATGATAAACCAAAGGTAAGAATAAAAAAAAAAAAAAAACAGAAAAAAGGAAATTATGACGAAAGTACATTAAACGGGCAAAACGTTTTGCTGGTAGATTGGGGGGTGTGGGGGGTGGTGGTAAAAGGGGTTTGTGTACGTGCGTCTAACATCGATCGGAAATTGAATTCTCGCTAATTTGCAAAGTCGTTAACGCGAGTAGATCCTACGGCAGTTGCAATTATAACGGGACACCGAGCGTCGTATAATTAATCCTTTGATCTGAGCGTGTGTGTAAACGTTAATTGGATTACAGGCTATCGATTCGACAGCTAATTCGATCCTCCATCCTGTAGGACGAGCGAGATGCATAGACACAGAAAGAGAAAGAGAAAGATAGATAGATAGAGATAGAGATTCAGATAGAAAGAGAAGGAAACAGATAGAACACGAATATAAATGATAGAAAGAGACAGAATATATCGTAAGAAGATAATCCCTGTCGTATCTATTCGTACAGATACTTTATTACGAACAGTTAAAATTTATCTTTTACCCTTCTACACCACCCAGAAGTCGTAAAATTATGTTAGAATGTTAAAAAGTATCTTATTTATGAAAATAATTTGAAATCATTACGCGTTACAATACGAAAATGTGAATAAAAATATTAAATGTAAACTTAATTTAATTATTTATATAATTTATATTTATATTTTATATATTTTCAATTTAATATGATATATAATATTTAATAATTTAATATTAAATTAATATTAATTTAATTTTATTTTATTTTATTATATTATATTATTTTATTCTATTTATACCAAATAGAACTATTTTGGCAACAATTGTTTTTTTTTTTTTTAAATTTAATTATAAAAATTTAGTTTATATCATTAATTATTGTTTTAACATAAATTTGATTTTATTATATTTATAAGAATATTTATTATATTTATATTTCACTCTAAAGTTGCAAATATTAAATAAAACAATTTAAAAATGCATCCCAAAAATGCAATTGTCGAGTAATGGATTAACTCTGGGTTAATCTCTTAATATTAAATGAAATATAATTTAATAAATAATTATCAAAATTAAATATCACTGAGGAATCTACTTTAAATATTCACTCGTTTTAATAAACCCCAATTATAGAATATTACAACGAGTCAGAATAATAAATCTCAAACAAATTCATTAACTTACCTGTTACCTGTACTGTACCTGTTACTGTATACCTGTATACCTGTATAGTATACAAAATAATAATAATCAAAATTTACGATCTATACACATAAAAGATGTCACGAAAAGATATAAATCTTTGACGTATATAATATTAGAAAAAGAAAAAAAAAAAAAAGATTAAGATGATATAGGAAAAATCAACAAAATCTACATCCTAACATGTAAAAGGATTTTTCTATCGAAAATATATTCTTCCTTTTTATTCTTTACAAAAGGTCTGATCTCGTGTCAAAGAGGGTTATTGGTTGTGAGGCTGTGAGGGTGGAGGGGTTTAAAGGGAAAAGGATAAGAAAAGGAAGAAAAAGAAGAAGAAGAAGAGTGGTAAGGTGGGGAGGAGGGA
>NW_015149105.1:247724-261267 GCF_001465965.1 Polistes dominula
TTCACGAATAACCAAATTGTTATTTATAATATGTAATTTAAGTTATATACATTTTGTTTATAATTTAGAATAATTTTCTAATATTTAACAAGTTTTTAGTTCTACTAGTTTGAGTTTAATTAATTGACCTAAATTTATCGAATATTTTTAACATCTTTCACGAACATCCTAATTTTTGTTTACAATATGCAATTTATATTAAGTTTGATTTTGTTTATAATTTAGAATAATTTAGAACAATCTTTTAATATTTAACAAGTTTTTAGATCAACGATTTGACGTGAGTTTTCATGTGCCATGAAAGTAGAAAGAGAAGAAAAAGCATCGTTGATCGAATAAATTCGTATAGATTTGTATGGATATGAGAAAGGTGTAAATGTGTGTAGGTTGCACACAGTTAAACGTACCTTTCAAGGGTGTTAATGCGTGTGGAGGCGGGTTCGTTGGGCCGACTCGCTTTACGTCTTTCTCCTTCTTTCTCTTTTTCTCTTTACCATCCTTCTCCTTCTCCTCCTCTTTCCTCCTCCTATCCTCGTCACTCTAACTGCATCCAGTGGTTTGTTTTGGTTCACCAGAAACTCGCGCGAGAGGAGAATCAATATCAACGTTCGTTGTTACTTCGGAACGATGAGGATACACACACATGTGTGTGTGTCTGTGTGTGTGTGTGCATGTGTATTTCATATGCATAGGATAACGATTTAGGATGTTTTTTTTTTTTTTAATTATATTTCAAATTGATCGATAAATCATTGGATAATCGATTAAATCGATTTATTTGATAAACACATCTTCTTATTGCAATACTTAATTGTTAATATTGAAGTTTTTTAATTATTATTAAAATTAGATGTTCTATAGGAATAATTTTTATTATATAAATTAACTTAATAGTTTATTAAAGGTTAATTAATAGGTAAATATATATATATATATATATTATAACAATTTGTAATTAAATAGTGTATTATTTCAAATTGGTATTGTAATTGTTAATATTGAAATTTTTTAATTATAATATTTGCAAATTATTTATTCTATAGGAATAGTTTTGAATATATAGATTAAATTAATAAGTTATTAAAGGTTTATATAATAGATTACTTAATAGGTTAAATAAATAGGTTTTATATATATACTACAATTGTAATTACAATACAATTTGTAATTAAATAGTGTTTTCTTTTAAATTAATATTATAATATATTATAATATATTATGTAACACAATATATTTATTAAAATAGGTAATATATTATATATTTAATATAATAAATAATGTAATATATTATAATTAAATGCAATATGATATCAATGATTTAATCAAAAATTGTATTTACAACAAATTGAAAAATTTGTATGATTTTAATAACAAACGATTATTATTTTGTACGAAACTTAAGTTTGAACTTGGATATATATTTTTTTATTTTTTGACACAAAAATTAGTCGTCCCTCTTTTCACCTGATTCCTTTATTTGTTCATTCGTTTCAGCTTCTACCTATTTCCAAGTTCTAAACCTTTTTTTGACTCACAGGTGGTATACAATAGCACCCGATGTCAGCTGATGGATACTAGTGGTTATGGATGAACGGTGGCGAACGAGAAGGGACGACAGTTAGCAAGAAAAGATGAGAAAAAGAAAGATGACCAGAAGAGGAAGGAGAAGGAGAAGGAGGAGGTGGTGGTGGTGGTGGTGGTGCAAGATGCAAGATGAATAAAAGAAAACGAAGGAGACTACAGTAAATCGTTGCAGGATTTGATTCTATCTTGGTGAAACGAACTCAATGATTTCTTATATTTCTATAGCAAGAAATTTTCCTATTTTTTCTCCACCAACCCCCTCCCTTCACTCTTTCTCTCTCTCTCTTTCTATACATATGTATATGTATCTATGTATATCAACTTGGTTAGATTGAAAAATATTTCGTAAAGGAAAGAAAGCAAATTTCAAAATATTTCACGAAAAAAATAATCGAATCGAGAAAAATAACAAATTCCATGGAATATTTGCTATTTTCTTCTTGTATTCTTTTTTTTTTATAAACCAAATAAAAAATACAAAAAAAAAAAATAAGATAGGTACATTCGTTGATGCAACGAACAAGAAAGAAAGAAAGAAATAAATAAATAAAAAGAAGATGACAGAAAATGTAAGTTCGTTGAACCCGCAGATCTGCGACTACGCGAATTTCTTCTTGCTGACGTGTCGTTGTTATTGTTATTGTTATTGTTGTTGTTGTTATTGGTGGAATTGGGTTCCGTGAACTTCAGGACCAGTTTAAATCAACGTCCAGTCCAGGGGTCCTGGGCCAATCTTCGCCCTCGCTTCTTCGAATCGGAGAATGAGTTGTCGGTAGCACCACCACCTTATTCTCTCCATTGTTGAACCCATACTAAAAATGAAAACACCTTAGTGTACAATAACTTTTTTTTCTTTTTTTATATATATATTTTTTTCTTCCTTTTTGCGTCTTCTTGCTTCTTCTTGATCGGATCGATCGACTATTCTTATCTCTTTTCCGTTGAATCCCAAGAAGAGATCGTATTTTCATCTTAAGACGAACAAATCGATTGGAAGAGAAAGAGAAAGAGAGAGATAGTGAGTGAGTGAGAGTGAGAGTGAGAGTGAGAGAGAGATAGAGAGGAAAGTACTTCTTTAGTGTACTCGAGCACGAAAGGAATATAACATAACGTTGGTGCATTCGAAGCGATCTTTAAAGTACATCAAACCCTCCCTTTATATGTTCCTTTATACCCACTTAAATATACCTGAATTCTCGAAAAGGATTTCGAATGCATCACGAGAAGGAAGGAAGGAACAGGTGTCAAGAGCTTAAGAGAGAAAAGTGTAGTATAGGAAGAGTAAGAGAAATAAGGTAAGAGAAAGAGAAGAAAAATAGAAGATAACAAGATGAGGGAAAGAAGACTATATATATATATATATAAAAATGAGTATAGTCTCTGGCACCCAACTCCCCCTCGACTTATATTCTTGGAGCGCATCGAGACCCGTCTACGAGCGCAGCAGACTCCTTTCAAGGATAACGAGTAATCCTGGATAGTGGATCCGTTGATCCGAAGGAGAAAGAAAGAAAGAAAGAAAGAAGGAAAGAAAATGAACAACTAACTGTCTCTCTCTCTCTCTCTCTCTCTCTCTCTCTCTCTCTCTCTCCAACAACTCGTCCCTTTTTTTTCCATCGATCCCAAAGGAATCTTCTTCAACGGTTCACTCCTGTTGAAATACACCAGGAATACAAGACTTGTTTAATTATAAATAGATATTGAAAGATGATGAGACCCTGTTCATTTGTCCCCACCCTTTACTCCCTTGCTAGCGTAGGTGGCTAAAGAAAGGGTCAAATTCACGGTGGTAACCTTTTTTTTCTCTCTCAACTTCTTTCGAGTACTTTTCAATGTTGCTAGGAAGAAGAACTCCAAAGTTTCGGTCCACACGAGTTTCTCGTACCGGACCAGGATTCTCCTCCTCCTCCTCCTCCTCCTCCTCCTCTTCCTCAACCTTTTTTTTTTTATTTCTTTCTTTTATTTCATTCTATCTTTTTATCTATCTCCCTTTACACTCTTTCCCTGCACGTCGTTCTCTTTGCCCTTAGAAAGAACGTGACTCGACGAAAGGCCTGGGTTTTGTTTTGACAAATCCTCCCGTACGTGTGCGTCGTAGTCCACCTTCTTCCCCTCCTTCTCCTTCTCCTCCTCCTCCTTCATCACGAAGTTAGACCCTCTCTTTTCTGGCTTCGTGGTTTCATCCTAAGTGTTGGTTCTTTTGCTTAGTGTGCGTTGTTAGAACTCATCTTCCTTCTCTCCTCAACCAGGTAAAAACGAGAAGAAGAAGAAGAGAGTGAGAGAGAGAGAGAGAGAGAGAGATGGGAGGCGGGTACTTCAACTTGTTCTTCGTTTTGTCGAAAGGCTCCCCTGTCCCCTCTCACCCCACCAATCTGGCCCGATATAAACACGAGTGGCTGATACCAGTGGTGGAAGCCCTGGCGAGAAGAGAGTAAGACGAAGAAAGATAGTATTAAGATAAAGATAGAAGATAGGAAAGAAAAGGGTTTATTCTACAGAAAAAGGACAGCTTAAAGGATAGAGAAGGAAGATGAGAACCTTCTTCTTCTCTCCCCGAACTAACCGAGTATTGCCGAGCTAACCCGAACCCATGCCATGAGCTGAGATACAAACGAAACGAGCAAAGGGAGAAAAAAAGTAAAAGAAGTGAAACACGAGGGAGGCAAAGTGCAGCTGGTGTGACCCAATGGCGTAGCCACAGCTTCTTTGCTTACTTACTTGCTTGCTTGCTTGCTTGCTTGCTTGCTGTACCATTGGATCAATAGAACGAATAATTTTTTTAATCCAATTGACGTAACAAATCTATCTCTCGATCTTTAGATCAGATCAAAATCTATGAAAGATAAATAATGTTATTATTATCTAGATCGTCTTAATATTATTCTATGATCTCATATTTTTTTTTTCTTTTTCTTTATTCTATACTCTGTGAACAAAAGTCTGACACGTGAGTGACACTTTTTTGTAGTACTATTATTAATGGGAAGAGAGGAGGGGTGGGGGCGGGGGACACATAATTTTTTATCTTCTTTTTAATCTCGTAAGATTGGAAACGATCGACAAGATTTACCAATAATAAAAGAATAAGAAAATTGAAGAAAAAGGGTGAATGGGGTGGATGATACTTTTTTACCAGACTGAATAATGTCGTGTCCAGGCCATTGTGATATATATATATATATATATATATATATATGTGCGTGTGTGTGTGTGTGTGCAAGTCAGTCCTCAATAGCCATGGGGTCTAACCGGACAAAACAGAAGGGGGCCTAAGGCACCAACGGTCTGTTCGTTGAACTGGGTCACGCCGAAGTGGTTGATTGTATTTTTTATTGAAACATATCTCTCTCTCTCTCTCTCTCTTTCTTGTTCATTCTTTTTCTTTCTGTCATGTTTTTTTTTTTTTGTCAAACGGACCTCATCTTCCATAACTTTCTTTATCCTTTTTCCTCCCTTTAGTTGAGATCAGTAAAAAAAAAAACAAAAAAAATGGGGAGGTAAGAAGAGGGATGATGTTGGTGAAGAAGAAGAAAAAGAAGATGAAAAAAAAAATGTAGAAAGAGAAAGAAGGGAGGTAGGTAGGTAGGTAGGTAGGTAGGTAGGTAGGTAGGTAGGTAGGTAGGTAGGTAAGGTAGGCGTCATTATGAAAATGATACTGTACCTGTAGCCAAGGGGACAGACCGCAGACCATGGCAATTACGCGTAATGAAACGTCCGGGTCCACTGTTCGCAGGGAGAGGACGGCGTAGGGCAATTGACGACGTTTATACCTACGCACGTAGGATCTTCTTCTGGAACTCTCCTCGTGTTGTAAACTGCGCTACGTGGCATCGCGTGTAAATAAGTCGTAAAAAATCCCTTTCCTTCGCCCTTCGTCTTCTCCCTTTTTTTTTTTTTCTCTTTTTTTATTCTTCACGAAGACTATTCTCCTTCTCTTTTTTTGGTTTTTTGTTTTTCTTCTTACATTAAGGGCTTCGTATAGATCGCTTCCCTTTATTTTATTTTTTAATTGTATCCACTTTCGAAGATTTTAAAAAAGGATCTCAACGATCGACATATCGAAAAATATAAATCAAATTATATAATCACTGGTGTATAATTTCAAATTTGTAATTATGATAATGTTATTCAGATGATATTTTGAACAAAATAGATGGAAAGAGAAAGATCAAAAGATAACTCTTGTACTCTCTCTCTCTCTCTCTCTCTCTCTCTCTCTTTGACTCGTTTTCTCCCTCGTTAGAATCGCCGTAACGTGTCTCCACTCATCCACGTGTGTCGTAGTACACACGGTCGCCCCGCATCTGAAATTCTTCAACACGTGTTCTACTCGCCGTCACACAATGTTTAGCCTTTTGTTTGACGTGAATCACCTCCCGTACGACGCTCGCGTTGATGTATCTGTGAGTACTCATTCCCTCTCCCTCTCATTTCTTTTTTTCTTTTTTTGTTCTTTTCTCTTTTCTATAGGTAGCTGTAAATGTATGTGTGTTATGTACAAGAGTGTATATACAGCAGAAAGCAAGAGAAGAAGTGTACGGTTACGTTTGTAGATGTTCAACAGGTACGAGGGGGCATTCTCGTGTACGGAAACACGCATTACGCTAGTTCACTCTCTCAGTACACATTGAAACATACATGCATAGTACACACATGTATAAGCTCGAGAAGCATGATGAAGGGCTTTACAGTATTGTCTTCATCTCTCTCTCTCTCTCTCTCTCTCTTATTCTACCCTCACTGTATGAGTCACTAACCAAAGTATAAAATAGTCATAGAAGTGAGTTATACCCGTGACCCTTTACTTCTTTCCATAGTTCTCATATGACAAACTCACCATTACTATCGGAGCTACCTGTGTTTTCTCGTTTATAAAATCAGACGATCGAGATAATTCGAGATATACATATATATATTGAATTTAATTCAAATGTGGAAAAAGAGGAAAAGAGATAGTGGTGGTTAGAGGTTAACGAGAATTTAGATTGCTTTGCTTTGCTTTGCTTTGCTTTGTTTGGTTTGCAGTTACATGTATTCCTAGGTAACCGTTTAAATCCCCCATACATTTCTTTAAACTTTCATTCTTAATTGACCCACTTAGGAAGCGTTTCAAACGTTTCACAATACATTTTTACCATTCCCGTTCACGACATTAATATTAGTTCAAAATCGTCCTATTACTATTACGATCAGAACTATATATATTATATAGTTATATATATCAGAAGGGGGTAACTATATGTTTGTTATTTCTATTAGTATAGTCTATTATTATAA
This sequence comes from Polistes dominula, assembly GCF_001465965.1. The sequence continues at coordinate 254,586 of NW_015149105.1, forward strand.
TTATAATTTCTATATACTCTTAATATTTATAGTAATAATTATATGTATTTTATAGTTTTATTAATAGATATGGTATTAATATATATATATAATATTAAATAATATATTATATATTAAATATTAATATATTTATATTATATGTGATAAATATAATTAATTAAATATTAATATATATATATAATATTATTATATAGTATATATAGTATTATATAGTATGGTGATTAGATTATGGTATTATTAATATATATATTAAATTAAACTTAAAATTAAATTAAAAATAAAAATAAAAATAAATTAAATTAAATTAAATCTAAACTTAATGAACAAATGAAACTTAAAATATTAGAATACAATTTTAACTTTAAAATGTTTAATTATAAAATTAAGGGTGACATATATTCTTTATGAAAAATATGACATAGGTGGTAGAAGTTATTTGAATATTTGTTTTGTTTTTTTTTTTTCTTTCTGTTTCTATATTTTCTTTCTTCGTATTATCTCTGTTTATCTCGTTTATTCTCATTCAAGAGACATACTACTCCTGGCAGTTTAAAACGACGACCCAGATCTAAAGTGGCCGATAATTACGACGACTTGTCAGCGAACAACCGGAGCAAATCCAAAGGTTCTCTCTCTCTCTCTCTCTCTCTCTCTCTCTCTCTCTCTTACCGTTGCTAGGAAAGAACTGTTTCTATTAATAATAAAATTGAACATCTTAATTTGAAATAAACTAATAATCATCTAAATAAAAAAAAATAAAAAAAACTATCGTGTCTCAATAAAAAAAAAAGTAAATTGTCTTAAAAAATTAATATTTAAATTTATTATTATTATTAATTAATTAAATAAAAAAAAACTATCGTCTCTCCCTTAACAAAAAAAAATAAATTGTCTTAAAGAATAAATATTTAAATTTATTATTAAATAATAATATAAATAGGTGTTAAATGATAATACTTATAATAAAAATCGTTCTATGGTATTATCCATATAAATCATTGATGACAATAAACGTAAGTACAGTAGTATTATAATTGGTTAAAACGGTATTAGAACAAAAGAAAACGAAAGAACAGGATGGACAACGTACGGACGACGATTCAGGGTGACTCAGGTGGAGTTTGCTCTAGGCTATGGCGTAATTATGTCACCGGTTCCCCATCGGTCCCCCATCGGTCACGAGAGAAAGGCAAAACCAGCTCTCCGCGACTCGAAGAAAGGGAAAAGAGAGGTGAAATGTAGAGAAGAGACCCAATACTGAAAGAGGGTAAAGAGGAAGGTAGGAAGGTAGGAAGGTAGGAAAAGGAGGTATAAGCAACACTATACTTCACTCACTCACTCACTCACTCACTTACTCACTATACTCACTCTCTCGTGTTCTGCAAATAACGTGAATCATTCCGAAACACTCTTCTCTACAACCAACCAACCAACCAACCAACCAACCAACCAACCAACCAACCATCATCGACCGTTCTCCTAACTTTTCTCTACAATTCTGTTCCTCTTCCCTCCCTCAGGTTCTCTCGTGAATCATCGAACCAAGTAATGAGAATAAAAAAAAAAAAATAAAATAAAATAAATAAAGGTAGGAAGAGAGAAAAAATGCACACACACATACACACACATATATACACACATACAGACGCAACACACAGTTAGGAATAAAATTAAATCGAGGAAGTGTCGACAAGAATTTTTTTTCATCCCTTCTTTTCTTTTTTTTTTCTTTTGGCTTTTTTTTTCTTTTTGCTCCTTTATCTCCCATCCCCTCTTTCTTTATTACTCCATACTTCATACTTTTTTTCTTTCAACCCCCATTGTGAAAACACCGAGGGTGTAAAAAAGATGGTTACTTTCTTACCACCACCCTACTTTTCCTTCTAGTTTCTTTTTTTCTTCTCGTTCGTTTGTAAAAAGTGTAAGAGAGAAAAGATTTTATTAATTATACCACTAATTAGAAGGGGGGGGGGGGTTGAATTCCCTGTAGACGTCGAAAGGTTTTATAAGAGCAAGAGTCAACCTTTAGCACCCCCCTCCCCTCCTCCCCCTTTCCACCTGTTTCCCCTTGTCTGTTTGCAAAGATCTTTCAGTTTTTTTTTATATGAGAGCACCTAATTGTGGAGAGTAAAAATTAATTGGCTTATGTTAATGTAAATTTGTAATATGGTGTATGTGTATTTTTATTTTATTATTTAGTTGAATTGATTTAAAAAATTGAATTAGGATCATCTTGTTTTAAATACGAATATGTTAAACAATGAACAATTGTTTGAAAATATATTTATTATATTTTATATGTTATATTTGATATGATTGATTAGGTTCTAACATTATTTTATATTATTTTTATAATTATATAATAAAAATATAATTTAATATTTTTAGTATTAATTGAAATTAATTTTATTCTTTTTTTTTCTTCTTATAGAAATTTATTATATAAATAGAATTAACTTATATTATTTGAAATTAATGTTATTTATTTTTTTTATTATAGAAATTTATTATATGCATTAAATATAAATTAAATTAACTTACAGTAATACTTTAAATTAATTTTATTTATTTTTTTAATATATAAATTTATCATATAAATTAAATATAAATTAAATTAACTTATAATATTAATTTAAATGAATTTTATTTATTTTTTTATTATAGATATTTATTATAGAAATGTATTATATAAATTAAATTTACTTATAATAATAATTTAAAATAATTTTTTTTTTTTATTGGGACACGATAGTTTTTTTATTTTAATGATTATTTTTTAATTTATTTTATATTAGGTTTTTCATTTTATTATTATTAAAATATATAATAAATATATTTTATATTATATTTGATATGATTGCTTAGGAAATAAAATAAGAGACAATGAAGGGTTTAAGTTATTAGTTGCAAGATTCATAATTAATATATTTAATTAATTTCTATTAAAAATATTAACAAAACGATTGACACATCTTCAAAATGAAATAAATCTTTTAATCCTAAACGCAGTAGTTTAAAGAAAATAATATTATATATACAGGAACTAGGATATATTCGCTAAAATATGACAAAAGGGATTGTTTTTCCACCCCTACGTTGAGCTTCTTATTTTCATAGTACGGCAAAGGTGTAGCGTAACACCGAGATCTCCATATCAATAGCTCCCCTAGTAAGTTCGCAGGTGTACCACCCTATTCACCATAAAAGAACAAACCTCTGGGACAAGTGTGTTACGATGGGTGCCCAGTAGAAACGGTTACACCATGATTTTCTTCTACCATCTCACTCTCTCTCTCTCTCTCTCTCTCTCTCATAGGTTTGACATAACGTGAAGAAGAAAAAAAAAATGAAAAAAAAAAAAAAAAGAGAGAAACGGCTTTGCATTATTGAGGGGTTAGAGATCGAAGGGGAGAGTAGTGTTCAGAGTGTATGGGAATCTCACAGGTGTATGGTTTTCTAAGAGGAGAGACGAGAGACGAGGACTTTGCTTCGGGCAACGTTCGTCCCGTAAAAAGAGGGTGTGCAAAAGGGGAAACCATCTCTCTCTCTCTCTCTCTCTCTCTCTCTCTCTCTCTCTCTCTTATTCTATTCTTTTGATGGTGATATTAAAACACAATATCCTATTGGACGAAAAAGCTCTAAGGTAGGAACCTTAGGTTAGTGTTGGAAGGTGATGACACTGCTCGAATGCACGTGCATGGGAATCCGATATCTCGTTTCTAAAACTAGCGAGGAGGGTTGAACGCAAACGAGAAGGAGGAGGACAGATGGGGTCAAGGGTACTACTACTAATACTAATACTATTACATATAAAGTACCACGTGTTAAAGAATCGTTCGAGATTATGTATCCGACCTTAGAACGAATCGATCTTTCTAACCTAATCCTTCATCGTCTTGTCTATTATATTTATCGATATCTTACCTTCAACGAGAACGTGAGAATGCGACAGTATGAGAATATATGTTTAAGAGTGACAGAGAGAGAAAAGATAGTTTACTCATACACGTATTTTATTCTACTTTCTATCTCTATTTCTATCTTTCATTTTATTTTCTTTTCTGTATTCCTTTTACTTCTTATTTTACAGTCATAAGAGTCTATTATAATGTTCTACGTTAAAAGGGAGGAACGAAGAAATGAGAAACGGCTACCGTGTTGCCCTCTTTAGCTCCTGGCGCACGCTGCACTGAGAATCGAGGTCAAGGGACGAACTTCGATTATCTCTCTTTCTCTCTCGTGCTCTCATATATAACTAAGAGGAACATTCAACTCGATAATAGATTAAGATCTTAGAATAGTATCATACATTTTGTATAATAATTAAGGATTTTTCTAATACATATTTTGAAAGCAATAGAAATTCATGACCTTGACCGTTAGTTCGTTCGTTCTTTTCGTTCGTTTCTATAGACAGACAGACAGACAGATAGACAGACATCGTACGAACAAGAAGAGACTTATCCGAAGGGGCACCAAAAAGGGAGGAGAAGAAGTAGGAGGAGGAGGAGGGGGAGAGATAAAAGAAAAGAAGAAGAAGAAGAAGAAGAAGGAAAAAAAAAAAGATTCTATCGAGAAACGAAACGTAGTTTAACCTTGAACAGAACTCAGTCCTTTTTTCTTTTTCTTTCTCTGGCAGCTTTGAAGAGATTCGATTGAGTTTGCACGGTTCCTTCCATCGGACTCTTCTTTCGATTTGCTGAAAGTGGAAGGGGGGTGGGGTGGGGTGGTGGTCTTTGGTGTAGAAAGGGAGATAGGTAAAGGAAAAAGAAAGAGAAAGAAAAAGAGGTTAAAGCAAAAACGAGAAGGATCTTTGGGGTCGCGACGATACTCGGGGCCCGGGGGCTCCCGGGCCTTCCCCCACCCCCTTAGTCGTCGTCGTCGTCTTCTTCTTCTTCTTCGTTGTCCGAGCCAGACACGATAGCCACGTTTTCCGTTGTAAATTTTCCCAAAGCGCGAGTGGGACGTAAATCGATCAGACACTGCTTGCTTGCTTGCTGCCTTTGCCTTGGCTGTGGATGAGGTTTTGTTCGTTTTTAGGCCCCTGCTCCTGTACAAGAGGGAATCGAGGGGCCTGATGAGTCACGGACGGTGCCCCGCGGCGATGGGCGCAGTGATTCTCATCTTTCTTTAATATTCCTTCTTCTTTATATTTCTTATTCTTATTGTTAACACAAAATCAATCTTTTAATACTTTAAATATGTTCGTTTTTTTTTTTTTGGACTTTTAATTAAAAATATTTGAAAATTTCATTTCTACATTGTATTTTTGATCATACGTTTATTTATTTGTATATTGCAACGATTTAAAACGAAGGATAAATTCATTTTTCTATTTATTTTTATTATATACTATAAATTTTCATTTAATTATCATAAAGCAAATCTGTTGTTGAATCAAGGTTCAGATTGATATGGGCCTAGGAGATATTTTTACGTGATTTTTTAGAGAGAAAATATGTTTGTTGATTTACCTAATAAATATTATACAATTCATTTTTATATAAATCAAATGATTACTACGTTCATTTTATGATATATATATATATTTGTTTTTCTAAAAAATCGGGATTAAAAGAATCGGGTTATTTATAAATATCTTTAAATGGTTTCCAATGTTTATTCTCTTGGGAATGATTTGTAAGAAAAAGTGAGTAAGAGTGAGAACCTTCGGACGATAGCCAGGGGTTTGGATACGTTAGGAACACGTGCAGTCTCGAACGGGGTCCAGGTCCCCCCCATAAACGTGTTCGTGTTTGATGGTACTCTTTTCAATGTGTGTGCGTGTCGAGATATAGGAGTCTTCTCGTCCCTTCTTCTTACTCGTTCCTTCACCATTTCTCTCTCTCTCTCTCTCTCTGTCTCTCCCTCTCTCTTTTTCTCTAACTTGTTTTTTCTTTTTCTCATTCTCTTTCCTCACCGTTGCTACCCTAGCCTCAGTTATATCTGAAAAGGGGAGATTTGTATTTGTGCATTGGACGTATTGTTTGTGTTAGTTAGCTCCCCTGGCAGGTTAGCCACCTGTTGACTAAACTGAACCTTAGAGAGGTCTGCCCACACAAACCCTTATGACGATGTTTTTAAACTACTACCCCCGTTCGTCCCACTGAGTTTGGCCCTCCTACTTCTTACCTCTTAATCTTTATTTTGACCCTATAAGGGGTACGGACCTACAATCATCATTGTCGTCATCGTCGTCTTAGTCCTTAGTCGTTATTGCAGTTGTTCTGGTTCGTTTGCAACTTGCATGCATTTATTATAAAATGTCAATGTTCGTAGGACATGAACAGGTTCCCTTTCCTTTTGTTCGTTTACTTTGATTTATTTTTATTTGGCGAATATATCCTTTTTTTTTTTTTAAGTTGAAAAGTTTGGTGAATTTTACGAATTTTAAATATATATATATATATGTATATATAAAATAATTATTATATAATATTCAATTTAAATATCTTATTATATTCAATATATTGTATTTAAATTATAGTATATATATATACTATAAAAGAATCTAAAATAATTTTAGATTAATTAAATAAAATATAATAAATAAATTTATTATAAATATGTACTATAAATATATAATTTAAAATTTAAATTAATATTATTCTATATAAAAAGTAATATTAATGAATTAATATAATAATTATAATATTTAATTTAAATATAATAATTAATTATA
>NW_015149105.1:266775-295124 GCF_001465965.1 Polistes dominula
CCTCCTCCTCCTTACCACTCTTTGACTTTGCATAATGGTTTTCAACTGAATGCAATATGTAAAAGCGTCAGGTTTTACTTGACGCTTCTTCCTCTTCCTTTTCCTCCTCCTCCTCTTCTTCTTCTTCTTCTTCTTCTTCTTCTTCTTCTTCTTCTTCTTCTTCTTCTTCTTCTTCTTCTTCTTCTTCTTCTTCTTTCTCATTATTGATAACGTTTTATATATTTTTTTCTTATTTTTCATTTAAAAATTTGAGATTTCTTTTTGTATTTATCTTTAATTGTTCCTGTAACTTTTCATATACTGTAGGATGCTTCAGACACTTGTTTCTGTTGTTTGGCTATAAAATGTTGATTTAATATAATTCTAAATTATTTAATTAATTGTAACAACTCATAATATAATTATCATAATTACAATGAAATATATAAAATAATAATACAAAGAACAATGATAAAAAGCAAGGTTAGTTATGTCACATGTAAATCCTGAAAAAAAAACCTGAAAAAATTGAATTGTAATACAATGCCATCTACTGAAAACTAACAGTTTCTGAAAACTTAGAAAACCTCTAAATAATAAATCAATTCTAAACTATTTAATAAATTATAAAAACACACTAAATAATTACTACAATTAAGATAGAATACTTTAAATAATAATACAGGAAAAAAATATAAAAAGCAAGGTTAGTTATGTCATATGTAAATCCTGAAAAAAAACCTGAAAAAATTGAATTGTAATGCAGTGCTATCTTTTGAAAACTTACAGTACCTAAAGACCAACATAACTTCCAAATAATAAATCCTAAAATTAGCGATAAAAAAGTAAAAATAAACGCGTTAAAAACACACGTAAATCTGAAAAAATGTATGACGTGAATATATTGAAATAATTGAATTGTAATACAGCACCATCTATTGAAAACTTACAGTACCTAAAGACCTACATAACTTCCAAATAATAACTCCTAAAATTAGCGATAAAAAAGTAAAAATAAACGCGTTAAAAACACACGTAAATCTGAAAAAATGTATGACGTGAATATATCGAAATAATTGAATTGTAATACAGCACCATCTATCGAAAACTTACAGTACCTAAAGACCTACATAACCCCTAAATAATACACCCTTAAATTAGCGATAAAAAAGTAAAAATAAACGCGATAACAATTATCCTATATCCTAAGTTAAAAAAAAAAAAACCACACAAAATACAAAAAATTTCATTAATTTTATAATTAATTTCAATAATTTCGAAGTTCATTGGAAACCAACACAATGTGACAAACAAAGTGAATTTTTATAAATAAAAATTTAAAATGATAATATTCTGATATTTTCTTTAATCTTATAGTTGTTTATTTCTTTCTTATTCGAATATTTCTCGTACGCAACTGAAACAAATTGGTCCAACGATGTTGAGGTTAGGTGAAGGCAGGGAAAGGTAGGGAGGAACATTTGTTGCTCCATTAAACGTCGCGAAAAGAAAATCGCCAAAGGGGTAATTTCTTATTCTCAGAAATTACGAATGAAAAATACGAGAGAGAAAGACAGAAAAAGAAAGAGAAAGAGAGAGAGAGAGAGAGAGAAAGAGAGATAGAGGTACGTATATTTTATGATTTAGTTCGTGGAAATAATGGAAATCCAGTGGAGAGTTAGTATAATCTTAACTGTTAGGGTTACCAATTGTATACTATTTCTCTATCTCTAGTTCTAAGTCATTTTATATGGTATTTCGTGTTTTTCTTTAAACAAGGATAAATAATATATATAAGAGGATAGATAAAGAGAGAAAGAAACAATAATAAACACAATCTTTTTTATTACTCTCCCTTTTTTTTTCTTTTTTTCAAGTTTCTATTATAGTTTATCGTTGTTATTCTACGCAACGAAGTATTATAAATTGCAATGAAGTATATATACTATATATACCAAAGAATAATATACACACATATAAAAACGCAGAATAAAATAAATGAAAATTTTTTTTTTATTTATATATATATAATATTTTATTAATTTTTATTAATATATATATATATAGTATTTTATTAATTTTTATTAATATATATTTTATTAATTATAATATTTTAATATTATTATTTTTATTAATTTATATATATATATATATATATATATATAATATTTTAATTATTTTTATAATTATATATATAATATTTTATTAATTTTTATTATTATATATAATTTTTTTTTAATATATATATAATATTTTATATAATAGTAATATAATATTATATATTACGAATAATATATTTTAAATAATAATAAGAATTATTTATCCTTTTTTTTTTTTTATCAAAATAATAATAATTATCAATTGAAAGTAGAAAAAAGTATTATTATTCAGTCACCGTAATATCATTTATTCTCACACACACACACACACACACTAATATACTCCAGATAAATAATCGTTCGTAATTATGCAAAACAACACAATATAACACAACACATAAAATCTTTACCGTTGAGAAAATCAATCGTGGATTCACATACACATACTATTGTAAATTATAAAATATACATATGCGAATAAGAAGGAAACTATAATGGACACGACTAATGATCGAAACGATTCGATCGTGCACGTTCCCTTGGTTCGTTCGTTCGTTCGTTCATTCGTTCGTTGGTTGGTTGGGTAAGGTTACGGTGTCATGGCCACGCTCGTGTTTGTCTTCTTTATTAGAAAAAGAAAGAATTAAATAAGAAGAAGAAGATGAAAAGAAATAGAAAGCTTGAATACTTAATTCTGTAAAGTATGTCGTTGAGTTAGGGTGATCATTGGAAAGATGTAATCTCAGAATCATTTTCCTTTCTATGTACAATATTTTCCTCAATAAGAAAGAAAGATAGAAGAAAAGTAACTAGACAAGGCCAAGTTTAGATCATCGTAAAGAAACTGAAGAAAAAAGAAGAAGGAAAAAGATGATAAAGATGATGAAGATGAAGATGATGATGAATTAGAAAAAGAAGAGAACGTATGAAAAGGATAACCTGACGTTCGAGGATCTACTAATGAATGGTAGACATTCCTTTCGTAATCCCTGGTTTCTTCTAATAGTGAGTCTGTCACATAACCAACCTTTTCGATCGATAGTTATGGTAATTTTCTCAAGGATTCGTTTTACTACATGGAAATATATTTATCACGTGTACAGGGATTGTTCTTAACATTGTTTATTCAATGTTTTGACAGATTCAAATATATTATAAACATTATTATGAGTTAAATTAATGTTATTAGTACAAATAAGGGGAAAAATCTTAGAAATATATTTTTATACTTGTACAGGGTGTTCTTAAATATGTATTCAATGTGTATAAAGGTGTATTCAATATTTAATTAAAATTGTATCAATATCAAATATGTTTAATAATAAATCAAATCAATATTGTATTCACATGTATTTAATGTGTGTAAAGTTATAATGAACATGTTCAAAAAATTCTTAGTAAAGGACTACAATTATAACATAAGATTTTTTCATATGTTTGTGTTATAATTGATTTACTAACTTTTTGGGATATTTAATACTAAGTTTTAGGTTTTAAGGTTTAAGGGGCTTGAATTTTATATGCAAAATTATAAGAAAATTATTATTAGTATTCTTTTTGTAAACGTTTAGGTACAATGTAGAAAACCTTTTGTAAAAATGAACATGTTCAAAAAATTCTTAGTAAAGGACTACAATTATAACATAAGATTTTTTCATATGTTTGTGTTATAATTGATTTACTAACTTTTTGGGATATTTAAYACTAAGTTTTAGGTTTTAAGGTTTAAGGGGCTTGAATTTTATATGCAAAATTATAAGAAAATTATTATTAGTATTCTTTCTGTAAACGTTTAGGTACAATGTAGAATACCTTTTGTAAATTAACAAAAATAAATAAATAAATCGATCATAATATTAAATTAAAATTATTATATATAGTATTATTATAATTTAAATAATATATAATAATACTATAAATTACAATATAATAATATAATATAATATAATGTAATCTAATACAACACAATAAACTGTACTATACTAAGAAATAGCTAACAAAAAAATATAATCTAATGTAATAATCTAATACATAATATAATATAAGCAATATATATATATATAGAGAGAGAGAGAAAAATGTTCAATGAAGAAGAAGAACAATAACAATAATAACAATAACAAAAAAGAAAATTGGTATCCTTCGTTGAAGTTAATCGACAAGATTTTCCTCTCTGGAACGTTCATAATGCATTCGATTATGCCTTAATCGTTTTGAATTGCAGTAATGTGGTATATATCAGTGTGTAAGGATCGATAGTACCAAGAGAGAGAAAGAGAGAGGGAGAGAGAGAGAGAGAGATGGAATGACTTTTAGATCGCATCGGGAGACGCATTGTCTCCGTACTTGCTTGATGCCATTAGCATCGTTAATTATAGAGCCCTAAGGCTTTCTCAAGTGTGCAAGCTAGGCTACGTAGTTAGCTAGATTAAATGAAAGAAAAAAAATACATAATGAAAGAAAAAGAAAGAAATAAAGAGAGAGGGAGAGAGAGAGTACCTATGCATGTATGAGTATTTAAGTAAAATGTGTTAAAAATAAGAATACTATTCAATATTTATCAGGTTTTTAGGAATTCATACGATTACTTGATTCGTTACATCAATGTGTATTTGTTTATAAATGAAAAATAGGTTAAAGTTTTTGAAAATTATGCTTACTTGTTATTAAAGATTGATAGACGCGCGTATGAATTATTTTATAAATAAATATATATTAAAATTTGTTTAAAAGGTAGTCATTTCATTTCTACTCTTAATGTCAAGTTCTTAGTAAAAAAAAGGGCTAAGAAATTAATTAAAAGAAGTTTTATAAAACGTAGATCCGAAAGCTTAATTGTTTCGCACATGATAATATTTTAATATATTAATATAATAAATATTATTATATATTATATTATATTATAATATATATTAGATTATTTTTTGTTCTATGTCTTATTACATTATATTGGGTTGGCAACTAAGTCATTGCTGATTTAGAAAGTCCACCTATTGACAAAATCCGCAATTATTTATTTACCAACCTAATAGTTTATTGTGTCGTATTAAATTATATTATATTATATTATTATATTGTAATACATTATGTGTTTACATTTGATTAAATATAATATGGTTGCTTAGAAATACCTGAAAAAAGCTAAGTAAACTTAGTATAACTATTTATCTCTTTCAATATTTTTTTTGTTCTATTTTATATCTATCCCATTTGATTTTGTTTTCTATTTCTGTTTGATTTCTATTTCTTTTTACATTTGAATAAAGATAAACAAGAAATTTTTGATATAAAGAGGATTATTGTTTAATGTCAAAGTTGGGTTGTATGTAAAATTCTAGAAAATCGATTGTATCGAAAAGTTGAGTGAACCAAAGGGTGGTTTAGACATTGAAACAATAAATGACATGTCGGTTGAGACAAACACAAGTTTCTATCTCGCGCGTGCGTTTAACTGTTGCTACTGCTAGTTGGTTGGTTGGTTGGTTGGTTGGTTGGTTGCTGCTGCTGTTCGGTTAGTGCATACTACGAATGCATCGTAAGCACGACCACGTGTTAGCTCGTAACACGTGTCGAGTGGTGCCAGTGAAAATAAATCATGTATCTCGAGAATAAGAAGAAGAAGAAGAAGATGAAGAAGAAGAAGAAGAAGAAAAAGTAAAAAGAAAAGAAAAAAAAGAAAAATGAAACTACAGTAGAAGTAATACTAGTAGCAGCATGAATTTTCTTCAGAGATAGGATTTTAAGGGAAGAAATTGAAGGGGAAAAAAATATATAAAAAGGTCGAGACACTTTTGAGAGACCCTCGTTTTGCTTACGCTCGTGTTTGGTCTCGTGCCAGTTTTAAGGGGACGTAGAAAAAAAAAAATGTAGAAAAGAATATTAAAGACTTTTAAATTTAACACGTGTTCTATTGTCTTTTAATATTCTTGATGAAAAAATAAATATGTGTAAATATATATATATATTTCATTTTTTTTTTTTTATGTGTTTATGAAAGATCTTAATATTTTTTTATTTGTAATGTAATTTATATATATAAAGTTATAATACTAATATTACCAAAATTAATATAATAAAATTAGTATTACTTAGTAAGTAATACTAGTATTATAAGTACATATATATTATTAATATATATATATATAAAGTTACAATACTAATATTACCTAAATTAATATAATAAAATTAGTATTACTTAGTAATAACTTAGTAATTACCTAGTAATACTAATATTAACACACATTTTGTTTGTGATTATGTTAATATAATATGACTTGAAAATTATAGAAAAAATTACGATAGGATTCTTCTATTATTTTCTATTATTATTTCTATATTATAGGATTTTCTAACATTTCAATTGGGTATATAAAATTAATAGATATATTAAATTAAAAAAATATTTATAAACAATGTAAGTTTGTGAAAAAGAAAAAAATGAACGTATAAACTAATATACGTGTCTACTATTAAAAAAAAAAAAAAAATGGTAGTAAAACTATGAAAGATTTTTGAAAGAGGGTTATTAAACCTCGCGCATCGTTACGATGTAAATGGTTTAACATAGTTTGATGGTAAACTTTGTAAAGCTTATGGACACTTTAAAAATTCTACGCTCGGATACGCTAACGACCGTTTAAAATGAGCTAGAAGCGTCACTTCTTCTTTTCCCCGTTAAATCGATCGGTCTAACCCATAACCACCAACTCCTTACTCCATGGGGTAGGAAAGAAGGAAGGAAGGAAGGAAGGAAGAGTTGGTTCTCTCTCATTTTCAAAGAAGAATTAACGTTTGAGAATTTCAACGACCGCGTTAACGCGAGCTCGTAACATTTCTTTTCCTTTTTTTTTTTTTGGATATAATACCGCTCGTTTTCATAGTCATTTTGAAACGTGACACACAAAGTAGTATTATAGTGGGATAACTCATTTTGAAGTCTCTTTCTTTGAATTTTCTACAATGTTCAAATATAGAACGATCCCTTTAAAGTGAGATTAAATAGGAAACAGATATATAAATTATATTTAACATTTAAACGTCATTTTTTTTTCCTTACTTTTTTACGTTACAACCTTCCAACTACGAAAATGGAGTCGTTAAAGTGGCATCGTTTCGATAAAATGTAGTAGAAGTAAAAGTATGTTAGAAAGAAAGAAAGATTTATTATACCGTCTTATGACACGTCAAAAAGAAAAAAGAAAAAGAACAGAAAAATACACACATAGATTTCGAAGAAAGAAAGAAAGATAATGTTAAACATTCTTAAGATACGAACTTTCGAACTAAACTAGGAACAAAAACTACTAAGAAATTATTACTCAACTATATATATTAGTAATATACTAGTAACATAAATATACTAAGTATACTAAATATACTAGTATATTTACTAGTATGTACACTAGTTTACTAGTATAGTACAAATACTAGTAAGTACTACAGTACTTACTACGTAATTAATATATATTACGTACTACTTATATTTACCATAAATATTAACTATATACTAGTTAATATACTATATTAGTTACTATACTATATATAAGTACCTTTAGTGAAAATTTTTATGCAAATTGGAAAAATGCAATGCACGTATAGGATCTTCACAGTTAGTCAAGTTAGCGGCACGTCGTGTTACAACGATACTTGTTCGATGAGTTGTGTGTTCTTTTATTCTCACGGAAGAAGGAAGGACTCACTCTACTCGCGTCATTATCTTTCGAGCGCACGTGCGTTCGAGATGCATCACGTGCGTGCATCGTCTGCATTCGCCAAAAGCGTAAACCACGTGACGTCAATCTTAAAGCCCGGGGTTGAAACAACATTCATTTCGATTGCAACTAACGTTCACGTTAATTTCATTTAATAAGTCTACAATATAAAAATGATATATGTATATGTAGTATAGGTATACACATATGTATATAGGTGATTTGATGTTTCCATTAAAACTGATAATTAACTTTCGCCGATCGATTAACGTAATACGCTTTGATTCGAAAGCGGTCGTCAATTTACATCGAAGCAGCTGCGTCAATATAGCAATCATCGACCAGCAGAACCATAAGATGAGATGAGATGAGATGAGAGGAGAGGAGAGTATTCAGGACGTTCCAGTTTTGGCCATCCGAGCGGAGAATCTCAAACAGCCGCGTAATGGATGACGTTGAAGCGGTAAGACAGTGGACGAAGGTAATCTTGGTACGTCCCGTCGGTTATCCAGCATGGTCGACTTGATGTATGTAGTCACGTACCCGGATCAATATCTCACGTACGTAGTCCTGCGTAACGGTGGCAGCAGGAAGGAGTATTACATACACGAAGGAGGAGGTATATTACATACGAAACACTGTCGGTTCTCTCTGCCTAACACCCACCACCACTACAATCAACATTAGAGGTGTATATTATATGCGATTGTCTCTTTCGTGTTCCGGTATGACTATATACAGAAACAGGGCGTGTACACGCGTACACTACGTGTCTAATTAGCGAAGCAAACAGTGTACCTTCGGGATGCCAAATAGTGTAAAGGGTGTTGCTTCGCGATAACGGCTAACTCATGTTTGCTACTTTTACTTCAGGAATAATATACAATCGTAAAAATTGTCTGTCTTTTCAAAATACTTTTCACGATTTATCCCCTACTAGTATTACTACTATACTACTACTACTACTACATGGACGAGATGGTATTTTAATCGCGGTTAATTGCTATGAACGAGAAGGGTTGTTTTTCTCGTGAACATCGAACAGGGACGGCTAACTTCAAAGATCTTCTTAGTGACTAACAGTGCAAAGACCTTGGAACTTACCTTACTACATCGCGCAAAGCTTTCTACTGAAGATATGTGAGCAATTAAATTTGTGGTTGGTTTGTTTGATCGGATTTTACATGGTCTCTTTCTTCCTCTTTCTATGTCAAAAAATCAAAATTATTTAAACTTTTTTTCATTGAGGCTGATAACAACACAAGTATTTATATATTTTAATTTAAATATTATAAAAAATATAATACAAATAATATTATTCTAAAGTATTATATTATAAAATAAAAAACTACTGAATCACGAGTCTGACTAGTAAGCCAAACGAACTACCAATTTTTAATATAATTGAAGATTATGTTAGTAAATATTATTTATAATTAGATTGAATCTAAAAATACAAAATCATGAGCTATAAAAAACCAACGGGTATTACACGCCAACGGGAATCTCCCGTTAATCGGTTCAAGAACGGTTCGTTAAGCTCGTTGAAAACGATTACATTTTAATGCAAGTAGTATTTTAATTATTCATACGCCACGCGTATATATCACTTTCCTTACTTCATTAAGACGTAACGCGTGCCGGCACTTCTTAAGAATGAGGTCAAATGCATCTTATCGTTTATGAATGATATGTACATGTGAAAAAGATAAAATAATAATCATTGTAAAATAAATTTACCCTTAATCGATCAATCTCTCTAAATATCAATATCTCTTATACAAATCAAATTAATTACAATTTTGTCCGATTGATCATACATCGGTGACATTTCTAAAAAAGGTCAGGTTTTTTATCGTTTCTTTGGAATGAATGAAACACTGATTTTATAAAAGGGTAACCCATCCCTATAATAACCGTACCCATCGTTATTTAACCCTTAGAGTGCTATGGACGCATAAATGCATTTGGTAAAAATTACCAGAGTGGTCTATCGATGCATATACGTGTTTGCTAATATTAATGTAAAATAGCGTAATGTTTATGTTAATTAATTAAATTATCTTCAGAAAGAAAAACTTTAATTACTAAAATCTAGTTAATAATAAATTATTCCGTTCCTACAAAAAATTTTAGTTAAAAGTATTCACCACTCAAAGGGTTAATTTTAAAGATCACATAACTAGGTCATTGATCGATTAAAAACCATACCTATATATACAAAAAAATATTTGGAATAGGGAATATTTTCTTGAAAGTATAAATAAAGAAAAAATATCGGAACTGAATCTTGGTAATCGATAGATCGATCAATCGCAAGGAAGAGAACTCCGGAGTTCCCTTTATAACGCAGCTGGCGTTTCTCGTGTCTCGTGCATTATGCCATCGCGTAATGCCTATCTCATCCAAGGCCAGTTGTACTACACTACCAACAACACGAGAGCGTTATATTGCTGCATATTGCAATGGAAAATAAATAGTTGCGCAAGGTAGCAGCAAGTTGCACAGCCATGCAGGCAGGCAAGCAGGCAGGCAGACCGTCGCCTTAACGTATTCGAGATTTTCTTAGTCTTACTCTCTCGTGGCTGTGTTCAATGCTCGTCGACTGGACATAAAACGAATACGCGAATACTAGTAATAGTAATAGTAATAGTAGTAGTAGTAGTAGTAGTAGTAGTAGAGAGGGGTGATACTACTACTTCATTCTAGCTAGAAGAAAATGATTGCTTACGTTTTATTCTAAGCAATGATCTCATTGCCTCCGAGGATATCGGGGACGTTGATCACAATGCTCGTGTTGCTATCGATATTTTTTTTTTGTTCTATCTCTTCTTCGTTTTCTATTTATTTTCCTGATCGTGAAAAAAAAAAAACGAACAAAATTTTACGGCTAATAAAGCAACAACAACATTTAGAATCTCCTTCCTTCTATGATTTTACTCATGGATTAGAAAGAGAAAGAGTTTACGTATTATCTCGTCCGAAACTATTTCGCGACGTAATAAAGCAACAACAGCAACAGCAACAGCATCAGCAGGAGTAGCAGCAGCAGGAGTAGCTTTATCGTGTCGGACTTTTATCGATTTTTAACTTCGCTTTTCTTCCGTAACCGAGTTGCCGGGTACTCACTCTCCTCTTGCGCAGTTAAGACATTATCGTCTGTGGCTATCTTCGCGTTACTCGTGAAGCCTTACGGGGAATATAATGTTCGTGTGGCGTTTGCTCTCGGACGGATGGACGGACGGTGTTGGTCGGTTGGTTCGTTGGTAGGTTCATTGGTTGGTTGGTTGGTTGGTTGGTTGGTTGGTTGGTCTCGCGTGGACGATGCTAAAAATAACTCTCGAAAAGCGGTAGAAAAATCGGAGGAGTAAAAGATAACTGTACCCTTATGGGTCCCCTCCTCCACCTCCTCTACCTCAACCTCCACCTCTCTCTCTTGGTTTATCTTTCTATTACTCTCTCACTTTTTTTCTTTCTTTCTTTTGGTCGATAAATACACGATAATGTTGCGCGTGTCCTATTCGAGTCGTATTAGAGTAAGAAAGAAAAGAAAAGAAAAGAAAAGAAAAGAAAGGAAAATAAATAAATAAATAAAGAAAGAAGGAACGAGTCGAATCGTCGAGAGACGTCCAGCGGGAAAATATATAAAAAGCTCGTTAAGTCGAAACGCTTGTATGGTTACATACACATACAAACATACACACAGATTGCCTCCCGCGGGGAACGTCCGGCCCATGGACGACGACACGAGGCCCTTAAATTCGGTACTCGCGTAGTATATATACATATACTATTCTTGGTGGTACATGGGGACCCAACATGTATATGTATATGTACACGATCGTGCGTTTATAATGTATATATATATATAGGTAGCATGGAACGAAGGAGGAGGAGGAGGAGGAGGAGGAGGAACGAACCAGTGAGAGTTGGGTATAAATACACTGCGAGTGTAGGGCCCCTCTTTCTCTCTCTTTCTCTACCTATTTTTCTCTCTTCGTGTCTCAGAAAAGTGAGGGAGAGGGAAAAAGAGGGCCAGCGATAAAAAAGAAGAGGTAGTAAGAGGGAAGAAAATAAGATGAAACAAAAGTGTATATATCGGAGAAAACCGGCTCATCAGCTGGCCGGACTGGTCTGCTGTTGTATCGGCGTCCCTCTCACTCTAAGGCCAAGCAACGAGGACACGTCTTTGTTCCCTTCGCGAGAACGGGTCGTTACTGCCCTGAATTTTATTCCTGAATAAGTCGCGGGGCAACGTTTCTTCTTCTTCTTCTTCTACTGATCCTGATTCTCCTTCATATTCATTTTCTTTCTTTCTTTTACTTAAACATTGGTAGAGTTCCACCACTTTCGTCACGAGCAACTTATTGATTGAACCAATGGGTATATATATGTATCCATAAAAGGGTTTATGCAATTTTCTCAACCTTTTTATTATTTTGACAATTTTTGTTTGTACCTTTTAAACCTTTATTCTTATTCTTCTTTCAATTATCCTTCTTTCACCTTACTCTTTTAGAATTTGACTAAGTAAACTCTTGAAATCTTTGACTGAAAGACGAAAGCTAGTTGTTGTCTTTCTTTCTCTCTCTTACTTTCAACGATCGAGCCGATGCCTTGGCTTCCGTAGCGATGCACGGCTTCCTCCTTTATGCAGTCGTCCTCCACCTCCTTCTCCACCTCATCCTCCTCTTCTTCTTCTTCGGGTTGGCTTGGCTCTTTCTCGACAGCCTCAGGCAGTTTGAACGAGGGAACAAGAGGAAAGGAGACAGAATGAGAGAGAAATATAGAATGGAAAGAGAAGAAGAAGAAGAAGAAGAAGCTCGTGGTACTTTCCCCCCCCCTTGATACCTTTTCCCCCTCTGTAGTATACTGGTGGTACCTCCTGTCCCTTCCTTGCTCTCCTTTTCCCCGCGTTAGTAGGAAAGGCAAGTGGTCCGGTCCTCCTTTTGCTCAGCTCAACTCAACTCAACTCAACTCAACTCAACTCAACTCAACTCAGCTCAGCTCAACTCAGCTTAGCTCAGCTCAGCTCACTGCTGTTGCTGCTGTTGCTGCTGTTGCTGGCGCGCGCGCCCAGGAGGCATATAATTTTCTCGGTGTTTTTATTGCGGGGTAACTTGTCTTCAGGTGAGCCGGTCGTGGTGGAGGTGGCAGAGGCCGCAGAGGTAGAGTACTACAGGCACAGCTAACGCGCAGTAGCCTTACCCTCTTTCTTCTTATTCTTCTTATTCTTCTTATTCTTATTCTTATTCTTATTTCTCTCTTTTACTTTCTTTCTCACTCTCGTACCAACTCACACTGCTAACTCTTATTCCTTACTTTGTTCCTCCTACCAGATTCTCTATCTCATTCTTTCTTTCTTGACCAAGCAACTCTTCTTTCTCTTTCTGCTAACATCAGCAGCAGCAGCAGCAGCAGCAGCAGAAGCAGAAGCACCAGAAGTAGTAGCAGCACCAGCACCAGCAGCAACAGCAGCAGCATCCTTCGAAGCGCAAGGATTTTGACCCTCGTTTCGTGTTGCTTGCGTTTCGCCGTAACTTTACTGACTTTGTTTTTCGCCTCCGGGAAGAAGGAGGAGGAAGAAAGAGAACAGCAGGAGGAGAAGAAAAGGAGGGAGATAAGGTTGATAAACCGTCGAGTTTCTACTGCCCCCTCCCCCTCCCCCCCCCGCCTTCTCTTCCCTTTTCTTCGTTTATCTTTTTCTTTCTTTCTTATTCTTGTATCTTTTATTCTTTGGATGCATGCTACTTTGAGCGGGACCTACGAATTCGCGTCTTCGTTCTGTCGTTGTTGTTTCTTCTTCTTTTTCTTTTTTTCATTCGACCTACGCTTGACCCAAGAAAAGAGGGTTGCAGATTCGATCGGAAAGACAATTTTTCTTATTGTTTCCCCCCTGATCCTGTTGATCCTTAACGTTACTACCACCAATCGATTGATAATGTCTAAAAAATCTATAACACTAAATGTAGAGCACCAAATTAATATACAGTTCGTTGATGAGATTAATCGCATGAGATAATATTATTAATAAATTTAGAAATATTTATTTTCATATGACAAAGTATATGTAACGTATGGTACGTGAAACAAGTATGAATAATAGTAATTTTCTAAGAAAAAGATAACGGGACGAAGAATAAGAAGAAGAAGAAGAAGTAAAAGAGATTTCTTGAGAACTTCATTTATTTCATCGAGTCGTAAACAAAAGGTCGTTACATAAAGCCGTCTTCAAAGTTTAGTAGAACTCGAGGGATGGGATGGGGGTGGTTGGGTGTGTGCTTGCAGTCAGCCAATGTTTATTATTTGTTTACGTTCCGGAGACTCGACTCGAGTCAAGTCGGGTGTAAGGCAAGCTGAAGCGGCGAGTGCAGCACGTGTTGACGCTTTCGCTTCACCGCTTTTCGTACAAACCGACTATACTATAATACCATCATACCAACTACTAACATACATATATATATATACCATTTGGAAATCGCCAAGTTTCCATGATCCCGTTTCATTATTTGCTATTCTCAAATCCAAGGGATCTTCAGAAATGAAAAGGACATCGACTATGTATTATATTATATTACCAATCTCTAAAACAACAATTCCTAGAAATGAACTTTGTAACAGTTAAAGGGGGAAAACAGGGAAACGTCTTAAAAGGGTATGACAACTAAGACGTGCCATAACGCTCGTCCGCGTAATTAGACGATCGGCTTTGGTTGCACCTGCGAAACTCCCATGACGTGTCCCCTGCCGCCGCCGTCTTAGCATCGGTAGCTCAACCAACCACAACGACCACGACCACGACGACGACAACTACTACTACTACTACTAGGATTACTACTACAACCGTTGATTGTGTACGGTCGAGGATATAGAAAGAAAAAGATCGGTTAGCTCGATTTGTCAATACAGGATCTCGATGGAGATTAGTCACGTGCAACGCCATAATGCCTAGCGCGAACACGGAACGTAACAACAGACCACAGATATATACCTCGTAGAACTAGACACCATAGAGTTAGTAATAGCAACAGCAACAGCAACAGCAGCCAGTCAGCAAGCTAGCATTCGTCGATCGACACATCGATATCATCGAAAAAGCCGTCTCCGCCCAACTGCATACCTCAACTAACTCTCTTATAAGCCCTTTTACTATTACCACATACGATTCTAATCCCCCAGCATCATATTATTATTATTCTTGGTATTATTATACTTATTATTATTAACATCATGCGTAAGATATCATGTCAAGACAAGATTTTTCAAATGGTCGATTAATAATGTCCGGGTTACGGAAGGCATTACCCACCTCAGCACAGTGTGGACAATCCCAACGTTCCACGATAGTTAGCGTATACGAACGGACAATGGATTTCTATGTACAGAAGCGTGAGGATTTCGGGGTCCACGAGTACCGAAGTGAAAGGGGAGGAGGAGGAGGGTGGAGCGTTACCAACAGACGCGTGCGTTTCACTTGGTTCCCTATAATCGACCCTTCGATCTTCTCTCTCTCTCTCTCACCCTCTATCATCGTATGCATTGGGCCACGTTTAGACGGTCGACTGCAGAAGCATTCGCGGGATTCCAATTTCACGAGGACCGAAACCCCATTATATGCTAGCCGTCAGAGACCGGAGACGTTCATCAGGATGCCCTTGGTCAAAGCTCGAAGTCGCGTTGTGCTTGTTGCTCGATCGATCATTCATCTCTCTCTCTCTCTCTCTCTCTCTCTCTATCTATCTATTTCTATCTCTGTTTATCCCCTCCGGAAGGGATCTCATCGTAGTTTGAACTTGGTAGCGACTCCCATTTCGATCCTCTTCGGTTCTACAAGCATTAACCACCAACAGGTTACGCGGCAACTTGCCTAGCATATTATTAACAACGGTCCCGGATCGGTTCTCTTACCGACTACCGTACGATCCGATCGCGAAAGAGAAAAGGGAGTGTACTTGGGCGGGTTTTGAAGCTTAACAGAAGGTACAAGGAAAAAAAGAAACCAACAGAAAGAGAGAGAGACGCGTGGATGGAAGATCGAAAGTTACTTCTTCTTACACAGAAAGGTGCGGTACCCACCAGTCTCGGAAGCACAGCCAGCAATGCACTCAAGATCATCGAGAAGATGGGAGAGAAAGAGAGAGAGAAAAAGAGATAGAAACTTATTGTTGATCGCTAATTATCCTACCTGGCAATTACATACAATTATCCGACACGCACGCACATGAACGGGCCTCCCTCTGAGGCGTCGTTTCGCGATATCACGAGTCAGTGCTCGTGTGCATCTCTTTCTCTCTTGTGTTACTTCGTACGTGGCTCGTAGACAGACAGAGAGAGAGAGAGAGAGAGAAAGAGAAAGAGAAAAAGGTCGGGGAAGTGTAAGAGAGAAAAGAAAAAGAAGAAGGAGGTGGTGGTGGAAGGCGAAACCGGTGTACCCGACAGCGTGACGCCAACCGTAGTGCTTCTCCTCCTCCTACCTCTCCCCAGCCTCCCCATCACCATCTCTTTCTTCCCTACTTATTTTCCTCTCTTTCTATCTATCTTTCTTATACACATATAACTCACAGCAAACATATACGAACACACATACTAAGAAACACTCCGTATACTCACTCAATCTTTGCTTTGGTGGAGTTGCCTTTTCTCTTCAGGATCTCCTGCTGTTCTTTCCTACCAACCGTTCTTCCTATCACTGTCCAATCTTAGCAGACTTTATCGCAGACGTCGTCCACGTCCGTGCTACCCCAACGGTAGCAAAAGTAGTTGATCGAGAATGCTCGATGATCGGAGCTCAGGATCCCCATCCCACCTTCAAGAATCATCCTCCTGGATCATCCAGTTGCTGTTGAATTTCATAAACAAGTTCAAGTAATAATATCTTTGTTACTACTTCATAGTAGTCCCTTATTATTAAAGGACTGACCACTTTTTTGCCTTTCTTATTAATCTCTTTATTTTTGTTGTCTTTTCTACCTTCCTTCGAGTTTCCTCCTCTTTTGACCTTCGTGGGCACGATGAGATAACAGCGTGTGTCGCGTGTCACCATCTTACTAAGTAATATTTTCTAACGGTACGCAGCAAGGCGTACACACAAACACATACACACACACACATATGCTTACACGCCTTTATAGATTTACGAGCTCGTTTTATGTTAAATGTACGAGTATACTTTTCTATTTCCTTTTTCTTTTTTTTTTTTGTTCGAGTTTCTTTTTTATATGGCACCCATGATTTATTCCTATTGTAAAACGTAGTTAATCTTACGACTATGACTACTACTACTATTACTATGACAATGTTAGGATAATGCACCTTTGATTTTTCAACTTTGTTTCTTTTTCTAGTTCCATTTAAAACTAAGTTTCCACGTTGAACAGCTAATTAGGGTGAATCAAAAGTTCGTGCATTTTTTTTATTTTTTTTTTTTTTATTTAAATATTACGATTGCTAACTATAGTCGACAAAATAGAAGATTCTTACTTTATTTATTGGATTAATCCTAATAAAAGTATACTTAAAAGTATGATATATTAGGTATAACGTTCAAACAAACATTAGTTCAATTTTTCATCACTAGGTGTAAGGCCCCATTTCTTAAAATGGAATATACAAATTGCCACCATGTTGGCAAGAGTTCAAAAGTAATTAAATTAATTAATTCTTTTAATTAAGAACAATTTATTATTTTATTTTATTTTAAAAATGGACAGAATTTTCTGGTAACCCTAATATATATTCTGAACATAACCTAAATTTCTTTAAAGCACAATAACGAACATTACAATAATATAATTCTGAACATAATCTAAATATCTTCAACACATCAAACGAACATTGGTTGATTCATCCTAACACTTGGATTCCTTACTTTTATTTTTAACATTTTTTTTTTTTTTTTAACACGTTGACATGACACGAAGTATCGATTATTGTAATCGCTTTTATTTTTATACTTTTTTTTTCAAAAGGAACAAAATAAATCGATCTTGAGAAACTAGCATGTGCAAAAGCCTTTGGCTATCACCTCTACGCGTGCCTCTTCATGAGCACCGTTTGTCAAACGGACAAGTAAATTACTTATCCATTGGAGAACAGGGGGGGGGAAAGAGGGGGATAAAGAGAAACAGGAACATCGATACCGTCCTATCATGGGATTCATTATCCTAATGCATCACTCGGTGAAACAGGATTTCTATAGTTGCGAGCAACGGGACAGGGTCAACAAGGTGCGTGAACTATTATCCCTTTGCACTCGAAAGGCGCCGAATTAGCGCCCGGCAGATTTAAGTGGCAACTCGAGAGGCGCTGATACAGCTCCCGGTAGCTGATTTCAAGTCATTTCAAGTCTTTTGTTACTCTATCTGCTTATTTACGATGTATGATAAGATATTTCTTTGAAGATATACTTCAAGATAATACCTAAAGGGCCGAAAAGGGACTGTAAGGTTTGCTCTGATCGTAATACGTCTGAAGGTAGATGGGAAGTAACATTTTATTGTGATACGTGTCTTGATAAACACCTAGGATGCATCTTGGGTATTGTTTTACTAAATTTTATACAAAAACTAATTACAGAGTATAATATTTTTCAATTTTTTTTTTTTTGGTTTTTGATATAAAAATAAATAAATCTGGTGAAATTTGTATTGTTTGTATACGTTTGTGTTTGTTTATAAATGTCTTTAAAGTACATTTCCTTAATTTGGAAACATCTCATTCTGAAATTATCTCGAGTTGCTGGTTAGTATTGGTGTTCAATGGATTATATTATACTGCGCCCATCAGAATAATTCTGTTCACTGTAAATCCATTTTGAATTTGTCGTTGGAGTTGTTGACCTAACAAAAAATACAAGTCGATAGTTTTAATAAAGTTTACCTTAACTGATGTAAATACACTCTTTATCTATCTTTTTTTCTCGGTTCTAAGTTTCTTCTTTTTTTTTTTTTTTTTGAAAGACAACGAGATTAGGTATGCATTCGACGTTTGATAATGTCTCAATGTTTATTTCGTTATCTCGTACAAACGATTTCGATAAGTTATCTAACGACGTAGGTATCTTTTACTTTAACGTCAAGTTTAATGTTGACTTTGAACTATTTATCAAATATTTTTGACCAATACACTTTGAAAGTCTCTCTCTCAAAAAAAAAAGGGAACGTTTTATTATATTTTCTATTGAAAGAGTTACCTTGTTGGAGAATTCTTCTTTTACGAAGGGGGAACAAAAAAAAAAGAAAAGAAAAGGAAAGAAATAAAATATCGATCAGTTAGAAACGATCGACAAAACTATCTTCATCGTAGTAGTAGTAGTAGTAGTATAAGTAGTAAGGGTTACTCGTGACATAATCGTTTAACGACAGGTGGTATAAACCTTGGTAAAGATATTATATGCTTGATACTACACTCGTAAATCCAAATCGTGTAAGAGAGCCTAAGAAATAAATATATAAGAAAGAGAGAGAGAGAGAGGAGAGAGAATAAGAATAAAAGAAGAAGAAAAAGAAGAAGAAGAAGATGAAGAAGAAGGTATACACAACACAGGTACCGTTTAAACGTCGAGAAGAAGCAAAGAAGAAGAACAAGAAGAATAAAAAGATAAAGCAAAAAGACTTGCAGGAGAACGTTCAAGAAAAGATTCATCGTGGACGTAGCTTAAAGGTATAAAAAGAATAATAGTGTAAGAAGAAGAAGAATAAGTAACCTAGGAGTAAACGAATGGAATGATGGAAAACACATTGAAGAAGAAGAAGAAGAAGAAGAAGGAAGAAAACTACGAGACTCACGGCGCCACCGAGCTAATTACCGCCTCTGTTTTGTAACTTAACCGGCTCAGGGCGTATACGTACTACCTGCACGTTTATATCTCGACTTACGGTGCATTTACCATAACCGAAGGGCATGAAGTGGATCTTTCTCTCTCTCTCTCTCTCTCTCTCTTTCTCTTTCATATTCACTGGAGAGAAGAACAGGACGATTCGCGGCATTGTATTCCACGAGAGAACTCTGCTTCATCTCAACCACGACCTTCTCCTCCTCTTCTTCCTGTTCATCCTCCTCCTAACCCTTTTCTATCTTCTGCTCGTTCGTAGGGAGCCCCCACCCCCCTCCTCTCAACTCTTCTTCATTGGATCGTGTTCGCAGGAAATCGCGAAATGGATCCCATTTCGCGCGTACTAGCGAGTACGGAAGTCGACTGTGAAGGTGCTACGGATGCTGTGCTGTTTCACTCTCTCTCTCTCTCTTTCTCTCTCTCACTCTTACTCTTTATCTGTCTATCTATCCATCTCTTTCTTTCTAGGTTTAGTCGAGTACCGTAGTAAAAGAGGAGGCGTGTAGCGCCGGCGTTCTGCTGCCGTAGCTGTGTTTAGCCCTTAGGGTAAAGTTACTTGGTCTACCTTTCTTCTCTCTCTCTCTCTCTCTCTCTCTTGTTTCACATAGAACAAGTCGGTGAATCTTAGCCCGTTGAACGAGCTAGGGTGAACTCGTGAATCGTGAACTATGGATATATATATTATATATGGGAGAACGTTAGGTAAATCTGTTCCTCGTATGGTACCTCGTCGTATATGTTACCACTTGTCCTTTCTCTCTCTCTCTCTCTCTCTCTCTCTCTCTCTTTCTCTTGTATTCTCTCTAACTATCGCGTACGGTTCTCTCAAGTAGATTTCCTGATACGCGAGAGGAGGCTACTTAAGTCGTAAGATCGATTACGCTTACATTAACTCCAGGAGTCTCGTGAGACGCGTAATCGTTATCGTTGAAAAGCTCATGTATATATATATATATGTATATATATGGAATCTATGGAATCTATGTTTCGTTAGAGTAGATGTTTATAGGTACGTGGCCCGATAATAGATACGTAATTTTCTAGAAAACGGTGAGGAGAAACGTCAACAAGTCGACTTTTTGTTTTTTCTTCTTCTTTTTGTTCACGCATCAGAGGATATCGAAGCGAAAGGTAAATCGACGACGCTCACTAGCGATAGGAAAAGGATATACCTTCCTTCTCTTCTCTCGTGACATTGGGAGATATATATTTCCCCTCTTTTTACTCGCCACTCGAGATCGGTAATTGAGGTCTCGACAGCTTAGACGGTTACAACTACGACAGCTTCTCCGACGAGTATCTTAAGGTAGTAGTAAAAGAACAAGAAGGAAAAGTTATATGAGAGAGAAAGAGAGAGAAAGAGATCTCAAGAAAAAGGAAAGAGATAGGTATAGACAGAGAGAGGATATTTCCTTGTCGCTAAAAGAGAGGAATACTTGACGATATTCTTGGAAAATCGGAAGAGCCTTTCAACGGAATCGATAAGAGAGAATACCCCATGAACCCCCTCCTAAGTCGACTTTCGCTACAAATTGGAGGAGTTTCGCGTTTCTCAACGTTTCCTGCCTGCCTGCCTGCCTGCCTGCCTGCCTAACCTACTATATTTCCTTCTCACTTATTTTTTTTTTATTCACCAACAAAGATAAAGAAAAGAGTAATAGTCACAAAAAAAGGAAGAAAGAAATAAAGAAAGAAGGGTAGGTTCAAAAGGTCGTGATTTTCGGCGCGATTTCGTATTTCGCGGTTCGCTCTGGTTAATGATCCATGGCCCCAAGGACTCGGCTGAGTGTGGCTGAGGAGGTCCTTATTCCTTGCTGAGTTCTTCGAGACCCGGACTTAAAGCCTGAAGTGGTACACAATATCGTCGTCGTCGTCTTCTTCGTAGTTGTCGTCGTTGTTGGGGTCAACGACACCCCCACAACGCTTTCTTTTTTTTTTCACTACTCCTCCTTCCTCTTCTTCTTCCTCCTACTCCTTATTTTGCTACTCCCCTCTTACTCTTTCTTACTATGGACCCTTTCTTCAATTAAAGCCGAAGGAATCGACTGAGAGATGATTGAACATTGTGCGGCACAATGCAGTAGCATGTACTGGCCCTATCTCCGAGTTCAGAGAGAGTATGTAATACATAGAAGCAACTGGACCATGATTGACGACGTGATGCCTCTCTATCTATCTCTCTGTCTATCTCTCTCTCTCTCTCTCTCTCTCTGTTTCGCTTTCCACCACTTGGAGAGAGGTAGTAATCCTCCACGAGCTGAACATCACGCCAGAGGCGCACGATCCTCCAACATCTCTCTTTCTTTATTTCTTTCTTTCTTTCTTTCTTTCTTCTTCTTCTTATCTTACGATATCTCTTTCTTCCTCTTCCTCTTCCTATATTTCTCTTTCTCTTTAACCTTGACTCCTCTCTTCCCGCACCATTTCGATTCGCTACCTCACCCGGTAATACCAGCTTTGCCCCGATCCTCGTTCTGATCCGACCTCTACGAAGCGGGGACACGCTTCTTCTTTTCTTTTTTTTTTTTTCTGTTTCTTTTTCTTTTTCTTTTTCTTCTTTCTTGGGATCCTCGAAACCGGAAGATGTGCCGATCGTAAGGATTACGTAGCTTGGGTGGACTTCGTGGAAAAATATCCACCTTCGTAGTTTGTTCATTCGATCCATTGGATTTCTTTGATTCTTTTTTTTTTTTTTATATATTATGTAAAAGAAATATATAATATTGATTATATGATCGTTGACTATTATCTACACCCCATTGGGTTTTTTTTTTTACATCATAGATTTGGACAAATGGGAATTGAAAAACGGGACAACAAAAAATGAGCAAATGAGCTTTGATCAATCAGCTTTGATTTTGAAAATAACATCTTTAAAAATTTGTTATAAATTTGTTTTACATTTATTCTTGAAATGAATCATTTTTATTTCTACCTTTATAAGTTAAATAATCAATTTAATATTATTACTAAAATACTAAATATTTTCAAATTAAAACAAATAGTAAAACTTTGAAATAATCTACCCTAATTCGTGACACCTAAGTTTATATTAATTCCAAATCCTTTAAAAAAAAAAAAACAAAAAAAGAAAATTCGTATAAAAAAAAATAGAACGAAGTGTATAATACTACTTGATTATTTTATTAATATTAATATTATTATTATATATTTTTTATAATATAAAAAATAAAATAAAAATTAATCTGTTAATCAGGCAATTCCCTTTTTAATTACGCAGCTTCTTTTATTATTTATTATTATTTAAAACAAATAATAATATTTATTTTTATAATAAATTAATATTTATTATATAAATTATATTTTAATGAATTGTATATTAAATAAGATTAAAAATAAAAATAAAATAAAATATATCTCACAAATAAAATATTAAATAAGATAATATAAATTGTATATTAAATAAATTAAATAATATTATTTAAAATATTAAAATATCTTATTTAAAATAATAATAAATAATAAAATAAATAAAAAGAGAGAGAGAGAGAGAGAGACTATGAAATATATATATATATATTCGCTTATTTAAATAGAAACTACAAAGGTTTGTACCTTTAGCTTTAAACCAATACGTTTGACGTATTTATACGTCCCGCTTAGTAAACAGGTTAACACTAAATATATTTTATTAAACATTAATAGAAAAAAATTAATATTAATATTTAATATTAATCTTACAATTAGCGTTATGTATAAATGAAGAGAAGAAGAAAAAAAAGGGCAGAAAGCAAGGCAAGATAAAAAAATAAAAAAAAAAAAGGGAATAAAAAGGAATGAATTTTTCATGAATCGCGGAAGGGGTCGAAGGCAGAGAAATATAACTGCTCGTTCGCCGTTCTGTCCGTCCGTCCGTCCGTCCATCCGTCCGTCCGTTTGTCCGCGTGGAATGAAATCGCAAGCGTGAAGGCAATTCCTTAGGACGAAGTTGAGGTGAAGGTAGGAACGTGCCCGCTCCGGGTCAACCAACTCAAACGTATGGTCGTGGTGCCCCTCCTACCTCTTGCTCGTTACTCGCGCGTTCTGTACCTCCTCCCTTCTACCCTTCCCTTCGCTTCCCTACCCTTTTTCCCTCTTTCCACCATCCTCCTCATCCTCCTCATCCTCCTCTACCTCAATCCTTAGGCCTCTTCTCTTCTCCTTGCCAAGATCGTCGGACTTATGCCATTCGCGGTGCTCATGTCACGAGGTTATATGCGTTTCTTTTTTATTGTTTCTTTATTATTTTTCACATCTATTCTTTGTCTTTGATTTTATTTATATTAGATTAGAAAAATTATTATTTTTTTTTTCTAAATAAATAATATTTCTTATATAGATCATTAGATATAGGTTGAAATATAAATGATATTTTATTTTTATATTTGGGTAGATTTGTTAAAACCTTTGTCTCACTTGCTAGCTATCAATTACTCAGTTAATAATAATAATAATTATAAGTTAACAAAGTAAGAAAAATTAAAGTATAATATATATATAAATAAATAAGAAAAATATATCACATTAATTACGTAAAAAAATTAAATGATATTTTATTTTATATTTGGATAGATTTGTTAAAACCCTTGTTTCACTTGCTAACTACCAAGTGTTCAACTAATAATAATAATAATAATAATTACACCTAACCAAAATAAGAATAACTAAAATATAATATATATGAATAAATAAGAACAATATATAATTGAATGTATAAAAATATAAATAATATTTAATATATTAATAATTTAATATTATATTTCCATAGATTTGTTAAAACCCTTGTCTCACTTGCTAACTACAAAGTGTTCAACTAATAATAATAATAATAATAATAATTACACCTAACCAAAATAAGAATAACTAAAATATAATACATATGAATAAATAAGAACAATATATAATTAAATGTATAAAAATATAAATAATATTTAATATATTAATAATTTAATATTATATTTCCATAGATTTGTTAAAACCCTTGTCTCACTTGCTAGCTACCAATAGTTCAACTAATAATAATAATAATAGTAATAATAATAATTACACGTTACCAAAACAAGAAAAATTAAAGTATAATATATAAAAATAAATAAGAAAAATATATCACATTAATTACGTAAGAAAAATAAATGATATTTTATTTTATATTTGGATAAGATTTTTCTGTTAAAACCCTTGTCTCACTTACTAACTATCAATTATTCAACTAACAATAATAACAATAATAATTACACCTAACCAAAGTAAGAACAAATGAATCATGATACTTCATTTGAACCACGAATCACACTCGTGCTTATTGTTTTTTTTTTTTTTTTTCACCCAAATATCTTATCACGAGTCTAACTTGTTGTTACAAAAATATGATATTAAATAACATTCTTTTTCCTTATCAGGATTTCATATTCTTTTTTTTTTTACAATAAATATACACATATACATGCACACACATACATATATATATATTGAATAAATAAAAGAAACGTATCGATTCTCGTTGGTGTTTAAAGCCTGAAGCGAAAGAGAAAGCAGCAGAAGCATGACAGCAAGATCCTGAACGGCGGATTATTAATAGCCGGGTAATTTTTCGCTCGCGTATCTAATTACCGAAGGCTAATTATTCATTTACCCGCGCAATTATCGGGCCCGCGGTCTTCTTTCTCGAGTAATAACCGGCGTCCTTCTCCACCTCCACCTCCACCACCACCACCTCCTCCTCAACCACCTCTTCTGGTATAATACACATGTACAAACTTGTGATACACGCACACATATCGGGTGATTCATCGAACGTATGTCATCGTGACGCCTCGTGTCTGCCTATTGTTCTTGCTTCGAGTACTACGGAAAGAAAGAAACGTTAATAACGAAAAAAAAAAAAAAAAAAAAAAACCCAGAGAGAGAGAACCAGAGAGTGTGTGTATGTGTGTGTGTGAGAGAGAGAGAGAGAGGGCAAGAAAAAAAAAGGGGGTTTTGCAGTGTACGATTAATTATAAAGGAACGCGTCGCCACGTGAAACGTTTCATCGTTATTAAAGGTTTTTCCTTCTTCCCTTTTTTTTTTTTCTTCTTCTTCCCACCGTTTAATCGTTATTAACATCTGTCATGAATACGCTTGCGCATATTCTTAGAATATTAGATAAAAAAAAAAAAAAAGAAAAAAAGGGAAAAAAAACTAGAGCGCTGCGCTCCAAGTTTTTGCGCAAGAATCTTAAACGAAAGTGGGTCAAAATACTTAGTTAAATATCTTTCAATTAATTCTCATCAATATTTCATTTTCAATATTCTCTATATATAATTGATGATCATTTTGTCAATTTATTTCTAACAACATTTAGAAATGTAAATCAATTGACAAAAGATAGAAAAAGTGACAAAATTGTGGAATACTTTTTCTAGATCATCTACAATAATTTACTACGCGAAACGTTTCACTCTGACTAAACACATTGGCTAGGGAATACTTGGTTAGTTTTACTCAAGAGAAGGCAGAACCCGATCCAAGGTCAGTGGAACGATCAAAGTGCGCTTGCTCGAAAGCCTCGTTTCACTTTAACATACATACATACATATATATCTATCTTTCTTGTTTATACGAGTACCTTCGTTGGAAGAAAATCTAACGATCATTAACATTAATTATCTATCTATCTATCTATCTATTTACATGAACAATCTAGAAATAAAACTATTAAAAATACTTTGGTATTATTTTCTAATAAAATCTGAGATAATTGAGTTCCAAATGAAATCAGTGTTTTCAGGGAAGAACTTGATGCCATATTAGTAAGTGAAGAACACGCTTATAAAGAAAGAAGCAACAGGATCCTAGACATTTCTAGCTTTTACTTTCAACATAGAAAGAGAAAGAAAGAAAGAAAGAGAGAGAGAGAGAGAGAGAGAGAGAGAGAGAGAGAGAAAGGGAGAGAGGGAGAAACGCATGCGGCGGTAGTAGCAAGACATAGTCAGCTGGCTCATGAAGCAAGTAAAACAACTTGTCCTTCGTGTACGGTCAAGTCACGTATACTTGACCTAGTCTCAGTCTTTCAGAAGGGTGGGAGGAGAACCAGAGTTACCGGTGCTCGAAGCTGCCACCGTTCCTGGTTGCTGGTACTGGTGGTGATGGTGCTGATGTTGGGTGCTTTTATCATCCTACTTTAGCCCTGTTTCTTTCAGAACACTGTTGTTATTATTATTATTGTTGTTGTTGTTGTTGTTAATTTTACTCATGATGGTGGCTTCTGGCTATCGAAAAATTTCAAGGTTTCTTTGCTCGTTCGATATAATTACAGGGGCCGGTCTACAGCCGGCTCATTTGTTGCAATTTGTCAGAAGTCCATGCTACTCTTTTGCTTGGTTACTTGGTTGGTTACTCCGGTTCATACCGGTAATTGGCATTAAATCGGTGTTCCAAGATTCGATCTGGTCTCTCTGGCCCGTTATTACATGGACAACGACCAACACCAAACGACATATGTGCGTCGACTTATCAATTTAACTGGACGGGAATATTATCAATTCTGATTATATTATTTCAACGTGTTACGAATCTTGTCTAACCATGTCTAACCATTGAACAAATTATATTGTGTTCGAATTCAATTATTATTTAGAATTTTTCTTCTTCTATTAAGTCGAATAGAAATGTTTACAAAGTATGATTAGTTAAAAATTTGTTCAAATATTTTTTTTTTGTTATACTTAATTAACCTGTTAATCGAGTCGGACGTGTAGATACGTCAAAGGTATTGCTTTAAAGCTAAAGGTACAAACCTTTGTACTTTATATATAAATAAATTAAAAAATATATATTTCATGGTCTTTTTATTTATTTTAAGCATAAATAATAATAATTAATGAACAATAAGTAATAAATAATAAATAAATAATAAAAGAAGCTCCATAATTAAAAAGGGAATTCCCTGGTTAACAGGTTAATATATATATATATATATAATTTTATATATATGTTATTATATATAATTAATGTAAATATTACGTAAATAATAATACGTAAAATATTACGTATATAATTTTATATATAATATACATATATATGTACACTAATTCAATTTTTCTTTTTTTAAAATAAGCAATTTTTTTTTTTTTAATGTAATATACAAATTGCCATTATACTGGCAAATAATCATAAAATTTAATAATAGCAATTATATTATACAATAAAGTTTACAAATAAGTTTTATATTTCATTTTATTTCATTTTTAATCTAAAAACGAACAGAACTTTTTGGTACCACTTTTGGTCCATGTATTCTCATGAAAATAAAATGGTGATAAGATCATCGTCGAAAGAAACCAAAAAGAAAAAAAACAAAAACAATCCCTTCGTTTTTTTTTTTTTTTGAAAAGGGGTGACGTTTAAAAAACTGTCGGCTGCATTCGAGTTACAAGTGTGTTGCCCGATAAGCGCTACAGATGAGTTTAAAAGTTTGCGCTTAAAATAGTTTCAACCGTAGGAAAAACCTTCCCTTCGTTGTTCAGTTTCTCTTCACTTCTCTTCATTCGCCGTCACAACGAGAGCGCGCGAACTCGGTCCTCCCTTTTATTTTTTTTTTTTTTTTTGCTCGTTTCTATTACGAGGAACGAAGGGTGAAAAGAAACAAACAAATGAACGAACGAACGAACTAGCAAAATCAACGTTACATATCCCCATTACTAATAAAAATATTCCAAATGTTATGATGATTTATGAAGAGAATTTTAT
>NW_015149105.1:309792-343322 GCF_001465965.1 Polistes dominula
AATAAAACAAAATAGAAATATTAATATATATATTTGATATATTTCTTCAAGCTTTTTAAATTCAAATGACGAGTCAGACACGTTCACCGTAACTTTGCCCAACTAAGCAGATGACAAGGTCTCACTAGTCAAATGTATCCAAAGGGTTGATTAATTAAATTTAAGATTATAACCGTTCGAGAATATTTCATTTTTTGCATACTTATGTAATTTTTGTATCACACCTGCACAGTGATAACTTTGAGTGTCAAAATTATATTGTAATATAAGAAGAGTGTATTTTAGAATATTAAAATAATTGTTAATTAATCGATGGAAATGTGCATTAATGTCTAAAAGCTCGAATTGTATGATCGGAGTATCGACCTATTCGAAATTCACTTATAAACTGAGACGTTGTTCTCTAAAACAAAACATTAATTAGAAAGTTGTTTATATGACTTTTCATATGTTGATCATGTGTGCAACGGTAATAATAATTCTAATAAAGAGTTTTAAACATTATAACGTTCTGATTTTACTATTTTTTGCAATTTAATGTTAATTTTTTATCACACCGTCCCAGTAGTGACTTCGTGAGTTAAATTGTTCTGTACTGTAAGTAAAGTTTATTAGAATACATAAATAATTATTAATTAATCAATAGAAGTGTCTTACAATTACGAAGTAAAATAGCCCGGTAAACGAGCCTCGTGAAAGAGCCTCGTAAGAGAGCCTCGTAAACGAAAATTGTCAATGTTTCACTTTTAACACGTGTCATCTGCACACATGATTTTTAGTAATTTTTCTAATTTTTGTTGAAATGAAATAATGCTTTTGTTTACCAAAAATTCAATCTTTTTTAAAAGAATATAGGCAAAGTCAATTGTAACAATAAATAATTGAAATTTATGAAATTATAATGCAGTGTTATCGCTATCATGAGATTCACTGTAATATAATATAATTATATTATTAACACCTGATATTATAGGAAATGATTATCTTTTTTTTTTCTTTTTTTAACATAATAATATTCTATCTATTAATTTATCTATTTCATTTGATTTCTTCGTGAGTGTAGAAAAAAAAAAAAAAAGAAGATAAGAGTGTGCATCGGAAACATTCAATTTTATTCGAGTAATCATTTCCTTCATTTCTTCTTCTCATCGTAAAAAAAAAAAAAGGAAAATTCTGCGTGAGTTTTTACGTGAGTCGAATCAAAGTAATACCTACCCTTATATTCGTGCTGGAATATAATAAAAAGATCAAAAAAAAAAAAATATAAGAAAAGTTAGGGGTAAAATTGTACTGTATCTAAACTCGCATATTCTCGAACGAAGATTTAAAGAAAAGAAAAATAAGAATAAGAATAAGAAGAAGGCAAAATATAAAAATGTACTCTAGATCGGGCCGTTATTGTCGAAGTTTACCGCAATAAGTTTCCAGGATAATCTGCGCGTAGATGGAGGAGACTAGAAACCAAAGGGAGGAGGTATAGCAAGAACGGATAATGACAGGCCCCTGGACTCGTTAGGTGCCCGTAAACCAAGAACAAAAAGACCTACGAACCAACCAACCAACCAACCAACCAACCAACGAACTAACCAACTAACGTACGAAGCTACGAACGAACGAACGAATGGAAGAAGGATAAAAAGAAAAAGCAGGGCGCACCTGTGCCTAGCTGTAACACTTTACTACCTCGATGATGTAAACGTGAACGTAAATGAGAATAAGTGGCTGGACTTAAGAAAATTACATTTTGCCAGTAAGTAATGTACACCAATCAGAATACAAGACCAAAAGTCACTCAACAAACGATAATCATACTTGCTATTGTATTTTGAGATAAATGAAAATGAATAATCGATAATTGAGATATTATAATTAACACTATGGTTCCACGTTGGTACCATGCGAAAATTATCGAGTAAGTGCTGGTGGTTCCACGTTGGTGCCAACCAGAAATTATCGCGCTTGCGCGATATACATATATATCATATATATTATTAAGTATGGTATATATTTGGTATATTATGGTATATACATATAGGGTATATTATTAAGTACGATATAAATATATATACCTTAAAGTATATATTGATTATATATTTATATTATATATATATATTAACATTTATTAAATATATTATTTGAACAAAAAAATTTAGATTAAACGTGCGTGCGGATGGCATAGTGTTAATAATAGAAAAATAATCAAAAAATGAGAAAGAGAACGAGAGAGAGAGAGAGAGAGGGAGAAATAATTTCTTTATTTCATTTCATTAGAAAAAAATCTCATCGTTCACGACCCTTAAAGAAAAGAAAAAAGTTCATTCTATCGTTAATCTCGTACATCGTTAGGATGATAATTCATCGTCTAGTTAAGTCTCGTCTTGAACATTGAACGATGATGAAGAGAGAAAGAGGAGGAGAGAGAGAGAGGGAGAGAGAGAGAGAGAGTGTGATAGAGAACCGGAATGAAGAGGAGACAAAATTCGATTTATTTTACGAGCCAACGAATCCCGCTTTTAAAGATATATAAGTATCCCGATAGTTGTTGTTGCTGTTGTTGTTGTTGTTTTTACGACTACTACCTTAGAATGAAACGATGGAAAAATTTCAAAACGCACTTATACCATACATTAGCGAAAGTTTTACCAGAGATTTCGTAAAAGCCATCTCCTTTTATAATAATTCGCATCGTGTTCATAACGTCGCGTTCAATTGGTACCTCATAGTAAAGAAAGAGAAAGATAGAAAGAAATTGTTTGACTCGAATGACACTCGGTGTCTTAATAGTACCTTTGAACCTTGCACATTTATCCCTTATTTTTCTTGCAATATTCCAACACCGTTAATTTCAACATTTAACTCCCTTCTGTCATTTACAAAAAAAAAAAAAAAATAATAATAATAATAAAACATTTGACCCAAAGTAATTGAGACAATTTCTATTAAATTGATCATCTCACAAGGTTTGGATTATTCTTAACGAAAGTTGTCTTTTGATCTTCACACATTTATTCCTTATTTTTTTTTCGATTCTAACACCGTTAATTTCAACATTTAACTCACTTCTTTCATTAAAAAAAAAAAAATAATAATAAATAAAAAAACATTTGATCCAATATAATTGAGACAATTTCTATTAAATTGATCATCATTTCACATTTTGATTATTCATAACGAAAGTTGTATTACTCTCGATTATTTCTTCTATGTCAAGTAATAAAATAACAACCAGATAGAATAAAAAAGAAAATGAATGAGAAATAAATAAAAAAAAGAAAAGAAAGAGAGAGAGAGAGAGAGAAAGAAAAAAAATTACCTACGAATAGAGTTTCACGAGAGCACGCGAACGCGAGAGGAGCATAAACACGAAGCGTTATATGAGCGTAAGGACGCAGCACATCGTCGTCGTCCTCCTCCTCCTCCTCCTCCTCCCATCCCCTTTTCTTCGTCGTCGTTGTGTCGTCGTCGTCTTTCTTCGTATATACGAGAAAGAAAGAGAGAGAGAGAGAGCGAGAGAGAGAGAGAGAGAGAGTTCGAAGAGGAGGTGAAGTTCATTGCCTTCTTCTCATGCGAGTTGCACCGTGCACCAGTGCTGGTGGTGGTGGGCACCACTCTGCTTGCGTACGCGTTTCTCTCTCTCTCTTTCTTTCTCTCACTATCTTACTATATACCTATATTCGTATTGGAAAGATGCGTGAGTGAGTTTTACACAGTTTTACACAGTCAAACGGAACCTACTACCATCACCATCAACATCGGCAGAAGAAGAGAAGGGAGAGTTTTCTCGGTGTATTTACGGGCGTGTGTTAACTCGAATCTCTCTCTCTCTCTCTTTCACTCTTTAAACTTCCCCCTCTCCTTCTTTCTACTCTTTCGATCCTCGCGAGAGAGTGCATATGTGACGCTCGTAAATATACGAGTCACGTGCTGCCTGAAGACGTCAAAATGTGAGACGTAACTCACATGTAAGATACACCGGTGCACCGCGACTCCCACGCAAGATCCTCTACCCACCCCACCCAACCCAACCCCCCCTACTCCTCCTCTATCCACACACCTCCCTTAAAACCACCTATTTCAATTCCTTCTTCTTCTTCTTCTTCTTCTCCTTCTTCTCCTCTTCGTCACCCTTATCACCCTCTTTTTCTTTTACGAACGATTCTACTACCGTCGTTTCACGGTCCTCGACGACTTTCAATCGGGTATTGTTCTCGGATCGATGACGATCCACGAGGGTTTTATTAGCGTGGAATCGTATAATTTTGTCGGTTCTCTTATATCTTTTACTCCCCTCTTATTTCTTTCTTTATTTTGTCATTCTTGCTTGCTCTCTCTCTCTCTTATTCTCTTTCAGTTAACTCAGATCTCGGTAAAGATGTTTAGCAAGTGTAACGACCGATTCTGAATACTTCCCCTACATCTTTGAAAAATTTATTTCACGGATTTATCATTGCGTAGTTCTAGCTACCGAGTACTATTCAAACTACCAATCTCTTTCTACTATTATATATATATATATGTATATATTTATTCCTTCAGGATATTCGAGAGAAACCTATCGCATTTCCGAAGACAGAAACGATTAAGAGATAGTATCTATCTTACAATGTTTCTTACTCTCAATCTCTTACTGCCAACTTGAGAAATTATATTACGATTATTTCTATGTATTCGAAAGATTAAAAACAAGTAGATATATATACATATTATGGTTAATATGTTTAACGTGAGTGTTGTGTAAAATGATCTAATTTTTTGAACAGTGTATTTTAAATGACAAGTATTTTACAAATGAATGTATACATATGTACAAAATTAACGAAACTCATATATGTATATATATATATATATTTACATAAAGTATGTAAATATATAAGTAGGCAGATTACGTTTAAAGATTAAAAGCAAGTAGATATATGTATATGCATATGTTACGGTTAATATGTTTAATGTGAGTGTTGTGTAAAATGATGCATTTTTTGAACAGTGTATTTAAATGACAGGTATCTTACAAATGAATATATATATATGTATACAAAATTAACGAAATTCATATATACATTTACATAAAGTATATAAATGTATAAGTAGGCGGATTACGTTTGACTGACTTGACAACGCAACGTGTGCATTGCAACAAGTTCTTGAGAATATATTGGAAACGTTGAAGCCACGAGTGTGAAAGAAGAAGAAAAAAGAGGAGAAAGAGAGAACACGTTCGTGTACATGCTTTACATATATATATATATATATTTTCCTTTTTTGTTATCTATATATATATAAATAAATATATAGTGCATGCGCACGAGTACCGTTGCCACCGTTCGTTGAAAAGGGACGAAGAAATTACGTTGTGGCGCAGCTTATGCGCCCTCGGGGCACCATTATATGGTAATCTCTGTATCTCCTTCTTTCCCTCTCTCTTTATCATTTGGTCTTTCTCTTTTCTAACATAGCTAGAGTTTCTATCTCTTTCTTCAACACGACTCCGGTAAAACATGTTACACGGCGTTTCTCCTTTTTCCACAGTTCCCTCTGTCAGAAGTTACAACAACCCCACCCTATTCCTACTCTATCTCTCTCTCCCTCTCTCTCTCTATCTCTCTCTCTCTCTGTCTTTCTTTCTATATCTTCGTCCCTTTCTCCCTTTATAGTTTGTTTTCCATTTACCACTAGGTAATTGCACACGTTCATTCTCTCTATCTATCTTTTTCTTCTTTTCTTAACTCGGAACACATTTAAAGTTTCTTTTGTATCTATTTTAACGTTGACCATTTCTATTCGGTTTCCTGGTTATTTTCATTCATTTTTATTTTTCTATGAATATCGAGACCATCTTACCCCCTTTGTCAGTTCACCTTAGCTTTGTTCTTTTTCCAACCAAATCTATCTCCGATTTAACGTACGTGATCTTGCGTATTGTAATATCATTTGGACCTAGGAAGTTCAGGTCAATATTCTTAAGAAAGATGAAGCAAAGATTTCTTCTGATTTCTTTACAATAATATGTCAAGGTTTATTTTTTTTTTCTTTCTATAATATATGGAAGATTATATATATATATATATTTTTTTTTTGTTAAATAGGAGGCTTTTTAATTCAGTCGGTTTCTTTTTGGATTTTAAACGAATTACACCATCCTCCCTCACAACCCACTCCTCCTTCCTAGATCTTTTTCCTTATTGAAAACTCTCTCGCAAACAAGAAAGGTTAACGTACCCGGTGATACTCGCGGATGACGAAGTCCATGGAAATCGGATCGCACGAAAGGGGGTGGCTTGTTTTGCTCTCGCAGCTTCGACGAGACGGAAACTTGCCGGATTCTATAATGGGTAAAGCGATACGCGGTCTCGTTTATGGTTAAAGACTGCCGGACGAAGAGAGAATGACAAGAAGAGGGTGAACTATATAAAAGAGAGAGAGAGAGAGAGAGAGAGAGAGAGAGAGATAAAACTTGTCCCTGTGTGTTCATATATCTGTATATATGTGTAACAGTGAGAATGAGAGAATGAGAGAGTGAGAGAATAGCGTGTATGGGTTGTATGCCCATACTCTCTCGGTAATTTAAACGACGAGCTCGTATGCACGGTTCCGATGAGTTATGGGGTGTTAAAGCATAGGTGACTTAACTGGGCGTTGTGCTTGAGAGTAACTCGTGAATCCTTCGATCTTCGCCTCACCGCTAAGGTATTACGGTGCTTTGCACGATTTGTAAACGTCGAGTCCGTTAAAACGGCACGTTAAACGTGATTTAGAGATGGCCTTTTTCTATTATCTCTTCTTTCGTATCTTTTCTTCTTGATTACGAAAAAACGAATTATACCTATATTCTTTTTCTTTTTGTTTTTTTTTCTTACTTACTTACTCATATTAACCTTTTAAATATTTTCGTAGATTTTTCTATGATCATTATTTGGATTTAAATTAAATTTGTATTTAAATATTTATGTTAGGATTATATAATATATTTTTAATACTAAATGTGTATCGAGTTTTATGTAGAACTATTTAGCTATTAATTTTGTACATAGAAAAATTGTACATAGAAAATATATATATATATATATATATATATATAGTATTATAATAGTACTACTATATTTATTTATATAGCATTACTATTATATAATATTACACTAATATTTAATTACCTAGTTTAGTTACTAAAACACTAAATACTTTAATTAGTGTTATATATAATACTATAGTATTATAATAGTACTACTATATTTATAGTATATATAGTATTATATAATATTTTACTACTATTTAATTACCTAGTTTAGTTACTAAAACACTAAATGCATTAGTTAGTGTTATATATATATATATATATTAAAATGTCTTTATTATATATTATATATTTATTATATATTATTTAATATATACTATATATTAATTATCTTTAAAATATATATATATATATATATATATATATATATATATATATATATATATAAAATACTTGTATGTATTCCATAAATTATATGTTGAATCATGAAAAATATTTTATAATTATCTTTGTCTAATCTAAACATTACACATGAATTATTTAATTTTCTATTAAACAAAACTTTCATATATCTAACAAATTTTTAAGAGAAATTTAATAATCCTAATGCATCATATAAACATAATATAACGTGTGTAAAACTTATTTAAACTAAAATAAAATTAAAAAAAAAACATTTTTTGGTATTATCTAATGTTTCCTGACATGAAAAGAGACAAACTTCGTACACGCGATCAACAGATAGAGGAAACAAAAAAAAAAAGAAATGCACTCGCATAAAAGAAGAGAAATAAGAAGAAAAAGTATTAAAAGAAGAAGATGCTGAAGCTGAAGAAGAAGAAAAAGAAGTAAAAGAAGAAGATGCTGAAGCTGAAGAAGAAGAAGAAGAAGAAGAAGAAGAAGATGAAGTAGAAGGGGTCCCATTTAAAGGCTGCTCAATCGGCTGAATTGGCGGCTCAATGTGGCGCGTGCTACCAACACACGCTTCCTTCGTTCAACTGAAGTATACTGTAGCTGCTGGGCTCTTTTATTATATTATGTATTATTATCTACTTATCGAGCTATTGTCCGGATTGACTCCATTGCATTCGATCTCGGCGTACATTATTTTTCTCCCTCTCTCTCTCTCTCTCTCTCTCTTTCTCTTATTCTTTCTCATTGTTCATAGACGTAGATGATATTAACTCTCGGAAGCTTATATTCCCCTTTTTAAAAGTAAAGAAAAAAATAATAAAAAAAAAAAAAAACACATTGAGACTCTTCTGATTAATTAATTGAATTTTTTTTTTTTTGAATTTTAAAGTAAGAGAAAGAGAGAGAGAGAGAGAGATCTATTTAACCTTTTGACTGGTATGGACGCATATATGCGTTTATCAATATTAATGTAAAATAATGTAACGTTGATATGCATATTGATTTTTTGTTTCAAGTCTTGTCACATAAAAAAATTATTTTATATTAGTTTAAATTATATATTATATTATATATTTTAATATATATATATTATATTATAATTAATATTATATTATATTTTATATTTTATATAATAATAAATATTGTATTATATATTCTCTATATTTGATATTATATTAAATATTATATTATATTCTAAATTTAATATTATATTAAATATTATATTATATTATATTTTATATTATATTAAAAACATTAAATTATATTAGATATTATATTTTAATATATATTATATTTTATGGTAAGAACATTAATGTGGTACACAACTAGATACTCAAATTTTTATAATCACCCTATATTCATTCATACAATCGTCAAAATTATAATTAACTTCTATTAATGATTATTATTATTCGATGCAATTGACTTAATATTATTGTCCAATCACAATGAAATAAATTTATACATCTCACTATAACTTCAATCTCTCCTGATTAGACTCAGTATATATCAATGTACTTGGATTGAATAAATTTCACAAAAGATATCTTAGAAAAAAAAAAAAAAAAAAAAAAAAAAAAAACATATATAACGAACATTAACTTCCATAAAAAATAGCAAAAAAGAAACAAAAAAAAACTCAAAAAAAAAAAAAAATCCCCCAAAGAGAAAATGAGATAAAGAAACTTTATATCTCTTCGTAAAATTATTTTTAGAATTTTCGTCGTAGTACGACCGTTGTATATACCGTTGATACAATCAAAGAAATTAGATCGTATATTTATTCGTCGAGCGTGACGCGCGATCGAGCAGAGAACTCGGCTACGCTTGTGGACCGAAAGAAAGAAAGAGAAAGAGAGAAAGATAGAAAGAAAGAGAGAGAGAGAGAGGAAAGTAGTGAAGCTGGTCTGGGCTGGCGCATGCCACAAGTGTGCCCAACACGCTCCTATTGGGTTACAACCTGGCACTCTTCTTCTTCTTCTTCTTCTTCTTCTTCTTCGTCGTCGTCGTCTGGT
The DNA here is from genome assembly GCF_001465965.1 of Polistes dominula. The sequence goes on from NW_015149105.1 coordinate 319,231, forward strand.
GTAGTATTACGGCGCGTTATGCGACATATTACGCTGTGGAAGCCCTAGGGTTCTTCTCTTCTTCCAACCTCCTTATCCTCCTATTCCTCCTCGTCCTCCTCATCCTCCTTCTCATCATCCTCCTACCCTCCCCCTATACCCTTCTTCCACCTACTCACAATGAACGCGCATTCTTCGCGTTGCGCGTTTCTACTCGCACGTGAACCTGGAAATACGATGAGATCGTACGAAACAGTGCAAGAGAAAGAGAGAAGAGAGAGAAAGAGAGAAGAGAGAGAAAGAGAGAGAGAGAGAAGGAAAATGTTTGTAAGAGTATGAGAGAAAGAGAGAGAGAGAGAGAGATGGTTGGGACGAAAGCCGACGAATTAATCCGACTCCGTCATTGTCCCCTCTTTCTACTTCATTGGCACGTTAATTAAGACCGGGGCCAGAAGTCGGAATTAAAAAAAAAAAAATAAATAAATAAAAATAATAAAAGGAAAAAGAATAGAGAAAAATGAGAGAGAAAGAGAGATATTGAAAAGGTGAAGGGGTTGGTAGAAATTCATCGATGTTTTTTTGTTCAAACATATCAACTTATTAGGATAGAATTATTATAAGTGTGTGTATCTTTGTTTAACTGCAATACAAAGTGCATCAAACTTAGAACGCATTTTGACAGCAGTCTGTCACGTGTCAAAAGTGAAAAATATAATGGAAATATTGAAATGTTGATTTCGACTATGGTATTCAATGGTGTTTAACTTTAATGTTATTAAAAAGTGTTTTATATCTTTAAGTAACCATCAGGAGTTTTGTATTATATTAGAGATAGTTTAGATAACAAAGATTAATCTAGGTTTTATTAGATAAAATAGTTTTTTATTTCTTTAAGCAAATTAAGGACAATTTTAGATGACAATTTCTAGATAATTCTATTATATTAAAAATTTTTCTAGGGTTTCTATTATATTATATATAGATATAATAGATTAGTATATATAATTATTTCTATATATTACTACAATATAATAATAGTAATATATAGCAATATAATTAATTATTAATATAATATATTACTATATATTAGATTACTTCCAATTTCTAAAGTTTTCTATTATATTAAAGATAGTTTACATAACAAAGAAAAACTGAATTTTTATTAATTAATTTAGTTTCTTTAACCAAATTGATTCAAATTGTAACCTGGTGTCATTTAAAACTCTCTAGAAATATTTAAATATTGATTTCTACTATGTGCAACGGTGTTAAGTTGCAATACTAATTTATTAAAACGTGTTTTATATTTTAAAAAAAATATCTTAAGTTTTCTATTATATTCGAGATAGTTTAGATAACAAAGAGAAAGGTTTTATTAGTTAACAAAGATTTTTATATCTTTAACCAAATTGATTCAACGTGTAACCCGGTGGCATGTAAAACTCTCGTAAAACGTTCATCCCACAACTATAAGAAGATCCGTGCTACTTCATAGTAGAGAAAACGTGCAACACGCGCCGTTTATAAAACCTTTCTGTGTAGTAGTAGTAATAGTAGTAGTTTTAGCTACAGTGTACTATTTTCCCTCACTGACAATTTACGCGCTAAATTGAGCGGCTCTTACAAGCGAAAACGCAGTTGGTCTACGCGAACTGATAGTTAGGAAACACACAAACAACGGTTCAAACGATAATCGTAAAAATTCGACGAAATTCGTTCTTTAGTCTTATTTCTCTCTCTCTCTCTCTCTCTCTTTCTTTCTCTCTCAATCATGATCTATCTTTCTTCGCCAAATGTGGAACACACACATCTAAATAGTGGTACGCCGCATTATTTCAACCAGAGTTAACGGGGCTAACATCCAACAACACAATGAACGTTTACGCAACGTAACGCGGTTGGAGATAAGAAATCCCACCGTGGTGTAGTAAAACTCAATAAATGGGGCCTGGGTTCTCTCTCTCTCTCTCTCTCTTTCTCTCTCTCTCTCTCTCTCTCTATTGGTTTTAAGTTTTCTATCTAGGTTTTTTGAACTATTGTTAGCAATCCTTTCTCCCTTCCCCAAAGTTCTCTTTTGCTAGCAAAGTCCAACATCGACTATCACCATTATCATCATCATCATCATCATCATCATCGTCATCATCGTCTTATATTAGTCGTCATTGTTGTATTGTGGTTGCTCGTTATTGCTGGATTTCTCGCTAAGAACATTTATGGCGTGTTCAAGAGAAGGCGGAGTATAATATGGTGTGTGTATACGCCTTCGCTATCAGATCGGACTAAGAGTCCCGTGGCTTGCCCGAGTTATGGTTAAGTGGATAATAGATAATAGCTCGTGGCGAAAAGATATTAAACGATAGTACCATAGAAAAGAAAAGAAATGGTTAAGAGGGTGTGATCAAGCTCAGTCAGAAATATTTAGAAAATTAATTACTTCAAATAGATTTAGTTTTTCTTAGTTCTATTTAACCCTTTCAGTGGTGAATACTTTTAAATGAAGTGTGTTTTATATGTATGGAATAAAATTTATTAATCTATAATCTAATAATAATTTATAATAATTAAATTAAATTAATAATTAATATATAAATTGTATATGTATTTATAGAAATTACGTGTCACGTTGTTTGTCCGCAATTGACTCCTAAACTACTGAACTGATATTAATAAAATTTTGCACACTGTGTGCAGTTTCATTCAACTTAAAAGATAGGATAGTTTATATCATAATTTATAATTGCAATATTATTTTATTGCGAATTATTATAATAATTAAATTAAATTAATAATTAATATATATATATATATATATAGTTGTTTAAATCCAATTAAAAAATATTTACGTATATTAATTAATATAATATAAATAATATTTTATATAATAATCACAAACAACACCTTTTAACAATTTTCCTTTCAATATTTTGTTTTCAGATAATTGTCGGAATGATAAAAAGAAATAGTTTTCTCAAAGATTCATCTTCAGCAAGATCCATCAGAAATAAGAATCATCTCGGGTGGACGCGTGGCAAACTTCTCTTAGCACGTGACGACTGGTAAAGTAAGTAAGTAAGTAAGTAAGTAAGTGGCTGGTCTTAAGTCAAAGTACCGCGAGCACAGGTGTGCGAACGTAATCGCGATGTCACGGCCGAGTCATGGCCGAATCACGAAACCCCCTTCTTACCTTCCTGTCCCTCCCCCTTTTACAATCTTTCTCTCTTTCTCTCTTTGCTCTTCCTTCTTTTGATCATCTGTTTTTTTTTTTAACTCTTTCTTTTTCTCTTCCTCACTCTTTTTCTCTCTGTCTCTCTCTCTCTCTCTCTCTTATCGTCAATCTCTCCTACCATCAAACACAACGAACCCGTTTACGCAAAGAACCTTGGGACCTTTCTTACTGCCACCGTAATATCTTGTTTTATCTGGCCACTTTCTGAAAGTTGTTCATTACTTTCTTGTTGACCTGAAGGCAAAGCCACCATCCAACTATAACTTCTTTCTCTACCTATTTCTATCTTCGTCGTTGAACTTGACCGATCGTCATGGAAAAAGTCTCTGATCACGTTACTTTAAGAACACTTTAATGTCTATTATTATTTTTAAAAAAAATTAGAAATGAAATGAAACGAAGAAAATAGAAAATATTGGTAGTAATGATATAACGAGTTTTGTAACATTTTAATACGTTAACAATTTATTTCTAAGAAATTATTTATAAGTAACAAAAAATATTAAATATTAAATTAAAATAATAAAATATTTATTGTAAACTAAAATTGCACGTATTATTTGATTTTATAAATTACCGAAAAGGTACTTTATTAAAGTACCTAAATTCTATTCTACAAAATACCTAAAGTACCTAATTTAAAAAAAAACACACACACACCAACAAATCACATTATATTGTTCGATATTTCTACGAAATTATTTATAAATAAAAAAAAATATAAAATATTAAATTAAAATAACAAAGTATTTATTGTAACTTGAAGTGCACTAATTATTTGATTTTATAAATTACCTAAAAGGTACTTTATTAAAGTACCTAAATCCTTCTATTTTTTAAAGTACCTAAAGTACCTAATTTAAAAGAAAACAAAGTATTTTAAATTGAATAAAAATTCAACATACGTTATCAGAAACAATTTGATTAGAAAAAAAAAAAAAAAAAAAAACAGAAACCAACAAACAACATAACATTGTTCATCCTGAAATTGCATAATACAAATGAATATACAATTTCAAAGATTATATCCAACACAATAATAATCTTTTAAAGAAAATCAACAAATTAGATAGATCCAAAGAAACGGTCCAACAACGTTGTTATACTCACTTGATGAGAAACGATTTAATATTAAACAAAAAAACCATAAAATAAAATAAAATAAAAAGAAAATAATAAGAAAAACATGTAGAAATAAAACGAGTTTAGATAAATAAAGTGTGGTCCGATGATGCGGCAGAAGCAAGTAAGAAAGCAAGAAAGCAAGCAAGCAAGTAAGGAAGCAACCAGCCAGTGGCAGTCGTACCGGAGACGGTAGTAGCTACCGGAGACTCCTCTCCTTCAGGGGTGGATGACTCCGGGGTCGGGCTTGCTTGGTAGGTCTCTCGACGTGCAGCTACTGTTCACCACATGGCCTTCCACCTCTTTCTCTTTCTCCTACATACATACACATATATACACATATACTCTCTCTTTCTCTCTCTCTCTCTCTCGTTTTCTCTTTCGCGGTACCCGAGAGTCCGCAATTATTGCCAACATTCTGAACTGACGTGACGTGACGTGACTCTTTCTCTCTCTCTATCTCTCTCTCTCTGTTATTCACTCACTCTCTCGGCCCATGTGCGAGGTCAGCCTTTGGGGTTAGGTGAAATTACGGGCGGCGGCAGGCGCCGTGCCGAGGAACGAGTTACGTGTACGCGTGCCGTAGCTTCTTTTAACATATTACCCATCTCTTTCTCTACAAGATATCTTACAACTTCATGTAAACGTGTCAGAATGAGAGAAAGATCAAAATATAAAAGGAGGATTTATAAAGTATGTTTCATAATTAATTTCTCTTAAATCATACATTTATATCATACAACCATACACATACACGTTCTAATACAATTTTAATCGTGTCACATTATTTATTAGTTGAATCAATTTCAAAAAGCAACAAACTTTGAGTTATTCGTTAAAGAACAAAATAATAATTTGTTCGTATAAAAAAAAAAAAAAAAATAAAGTAATAGAGATAATCGAAAAGAAGTTATAGTTATAAAAAAGGACAACAACACGGTGTTATTGGTCGGTGGAGAATGGTAGATAGGTAGGTAGGTAGGTAGGTAGGTAGGTAGGTGCACGCGTGCACGTTCTGGGCGGAGTAGGAGAACGATCCCTAGGGCCAGGAGTCATCGAGTGACACACGCACGACCGCCACGCTTCGTGGTCACGGTCAAAGCGCACGCGGAACACCACCAAGAGTTCCAACAAGAAAGAGAGAGAGAGAGACACGGTTCGATTGCTCTTGTAAACGGAGTGCCTCTTGCTTTCAGAGAGTAAGAGAGAAATAGATAGAGAATAAGAGAGTGAGTACACCATCGGACCTCGAAGATCCAGCCACGAGGTTCTTCGGTTTCCAACATGATCGTCGAGATCGAATTCGATTATCCTGCTACGGAGAACAAGGGATCGCGATATACGGTTACATTCGTGAGCAGCGATAAATGCGAATCCTAGCAAGTAGTTGTGAAAATAGTTGTAGTAGTAGTAGTAATAGTAGTAGTTGAAAGAAAACTATGATTCTATGTAAGCGTATCGATGAGTTAGGTTCTTTGTTTTGTACTTAAGTTAATCGAATTATTAATTAGACCAATGCAGATTGTCTTACGTGCCATTTCGATGAACGTAATTATTCCTAGGATGAGGTAGGACAGGTAGGTTTCCAATAACGTAGAATACTATAACTATTTTTTGTGTGTGTTAGAACTAAATCGTGTTATAGTTATACATATACTATATATGTTATATATGGTTATATATATACTATATATGTTAAATAACGATAACACGGTTTAGTATAGATAACTATATAACATATAACTGTAACACGGTTTAGTATATAACTATATAATATATAACTACAACACGGTTTAGTAGTTATATAATATATAACTATAACAAAATAATATAGTTATAATATTTTTTTTTTTTAGTAAATATTATAATAATAAAAGTAAATAATAATATAATAAAATAATAATAAAGTAATATTTAGTTAATATTATAACTATATTATTATACATTTATTATTATTAATAATAATAATATTATATATTATAAATAATTAGTATAATATAGTTGTACACTAAACCGTGTTATAGCTATATAATATATAGTATATAACTATAACATGGTTTAGTTCTAACACGATACAAAAAAATTACTAAAATCTTGATACAGCACATTGATAACATAATGTTTTACTGCTTACCATATTTAAAAAACTAAATTACATTAAAATAATATCATAAAGAAATAATAAACTTTCATGTGTGTGTGTGTGTAACACTGCATTTTCTACAAAACTATCTACCGTCTTACAAAATGTTTACCTGTTGTCACATTCCGCATACATTTAAATCATCTTACGATTTTAATAAAATTTATAAAAATCTACCCTCTCTTTACTTGACCTTTAACTTCAAACTAATGATCGAGCTAATGTAATTATAATTAGGAATATTTTTCGTGATACGAGATGAGTAAGGGGAAAATGAGAAACGTTTAACCTATGGCGCCCTGCCCTATTCGAAGGATTTTCTTAAAGCCGACTAATACTAGGCTCATCTTCTCTATATCTTTTTTCTTCTTCTTTATTCTTTCTCTCTTTCTATTAAACCATAAACGAGCGTAGACGTTAAGGATGATCTCGTTACCAGACATCGTAACGTGATACGCAGCACGATCTAAAAGCAAGCTTCTGTCCTTTCTCTTGTAGGTTACTACCTAACTATACTATTCGGTGTAAAACGGTAGCTCAGAGATTCCGTGTCTCTCAGTCGTTTTAAACGACTAATACTCACTCTCTCTCTCTCTCTCTCTCTCTCTCTCTCTTTCTTTCACATATAATGCTCGTACTTTAATGAATATTACGAGACAAGATATTACAAGTTGTCTCTCGATGACTCGAGTTACGATCAACCGAGCCCAGTAATGTCGGATAATTACGAAGGAGGGATAGGTTGAGATAGGAGATGTCATCGTAGGCTCCATTAGGCTACCAGGCAGTCAGGCACGTTCTCTTTCTCTATTCCTTCTTCTATTTCTCTTTTACAATCCTGAATGCTACTACTTCGAACAAGTATAGAGTGAGTGAGAGTGAGAGAGAAAGAGAAAGAGAGAAAGAGAAAGAGTTTAATCTTTTCTGCGATGGCCGCAGCTTCCCTTTAATTAGGCTTTGCTCTCCGTAACAGCAAAGAAGAGGAGCCCCACCTGGGTAAACCTTTTTCTTTTCCAACCAAGTAGCACCCATCGTCTGTTCAAAGACAAGACGAAAGGTTATTCCACTTTCGCGAATACCGCGTTTGCAACGCTACTTAGCGGCAAGGCTTACTTTAATGAACAAACATTAATTAAAGTATAACTTTAAATAATAAAATGTGTACGTCAGATTACGGGAGAGTAATTTTACGATCTTTGATCCTATTTAAATTTTTATTTTTTATTTTTATTTAATTATTTAACTTAATATTATTATTATATATTTTTTTTAAATTAAGACAATTTAACTCGTAATTCTTAGGATTTTTAAATACATCTGATTAATCGTTTGATTATTTTAATTTTTTTTTTTTTTTGATAAATAATCGAGTATCCCATCGTTGGGGTCATTCACATTTAAAATACTGGTCATACCGACACACACAAAAAAAAGAGAGAAGAGAAGAGAAGAGAAGAGAGGAGTCTTCCGGTGAAATGATCACCGACATTATCAAAATTAAGTTTAAAACGGCGTAACGCGCACGTATGTGTGCCTGTATGTGTCTACGTGGCACGTATGCAAGAAGAAAATTGATAGCACGTCTTGCTCGAGTATATATCGAAGAATGGTAGGTTCCCGTGCGAGTGCTATTAACAAGCAATCATGTTTATATATATATATATATATATATATATATATATATATATATATATATATATNTATATATATATATATATATATATATATATATATATGTGTAATATCTTGGTAAAATTATCAGTCTTTTTCAAGAAAGGGTTGGAGGTGGTATGATGGGGGTGGGATAAATTCGCGACGCGTTTGTTATATGTCCAGGACATTCACCTTACGTATGAATCACAATGTATTCATTTTGATCGCATGTTTGCGAAACGCTGAATACCGGAGCTTCGAAAAAGAGAAGGGGGATGGGAGGGAAGGGAGGAGAAGGCGCGCGGATACAGCCCATACACGCCCATCACCTTTGTTAGACCCTTTTTCAATCCTTTCATCGACCCTTTTTTAAAAGAAACGAAACCAGAACAAAGAACATTGCTATCTTCAAAGGCACCGGAGATACTTTGAACATTTCTCTCTCTCTCTCTTTCTCTCTTTCTTTCTTTCTTCCCTTTCTTTTTTATTCTCACTCTTTCACTCTTCTTTTAGATACTTCTTCAATGAAATACGAAAAATCTACATTTTATTCCCTTGTCATAAAATGAAATGAGGGTAGAAAAGGAAGCTTCAGATTAAGTACAAATAAAAGAAGGATTTAGTTAGATTTATACAATTTTTTTCTCATCAAAGATTTTTTTAAGATCAATGATAAATATCATAGAAATTATATTGGAAGCTTAACCTATTCAAAATACCAATTCAATTCTGATCATTGTGATCACTAATTCAATGTGGACGTCACATAAGCTGAATTGGTAAGTCAACCTCTGCGGTTGCTTTCTTGTTAACACGTCACTCAATAAATCTTTAATCTGACACATATATGACAACTCACGTAATTTTCGTGTAGTACTAATCTTCAAACAATACGTGTCAAAATTTCATGGCATTCTGACCATTAGCTTAGGAGTTACAGTTATTTTAGTGACCCCACTTTTGTAATTTTCAAGACAATGAATAGCAAAGAATTTGGTGCGTTGGTTAGACACTTTTTTGATGGGGAAAAATACTGTTGAAGCCAAACAGTGGCTTAATAAGCATTAGGAAGACTCTGCACCAAGGAAATTAACTATTATTTACTGGTATGCTGAATTTAAACGAGATCGTACAAGCACAGTTGATGCTGAACGCTGTGGTTGCCAAAATTCGGCAGTTATTCCGAAAAACATAAAAAATGTCCACAAAGTAGTTTTGAAAGACAGTAAAATAAAGTTACGTGAGATAGCTGACACCTTAAGGATGTCAGAAGGTAGTGTCTTTACAATTTGATATAAAAATTTGGAGCAACATGAGCAAGTTGCTTTCGAAGTGGGTGCAGCGTTTGCTCACATCGGACCAGAAACAACAACGTATTAGCAATGCTTGTTGGTGAAGTGTTGGGGGAAGGGTGTAAAGAAGAAAAAGAAGAAGACAACGACAACGCATCGTACGGGTAATATAAAAGGGCTCAAATTATCCAGGAAGCAAACTAGAACCCAGACGAAGTAGCCTATGCTTGAACGTAAAGGTCTTTTCTCGAGTATGTTGTAGGCCATTACATCAAAGAGAGAGTGAGGGGACCTTCTTTCTACGAGCAAAAGAGAAAGAGGAGGGTGTTCGAACTACGTACCTATATTGACGTAATTTTCACAGCGAGAAAAAGAAAGAGAAAGAGTAAGAGAGAGAGAGAGAAGAGAAAAAGGAAGAAGGGCTTCCCCTCGAACGATTCTACGATCTCTGATGCAACGTATAATCAAACGAACAGCGATGTGTTCGGGTCAGTGGCTGATAGCATCGATTCCTTTTATTTTTTTGACTTTTTTTTCTTCTACACATACGATTATACTATCTAACTCTTTTTCTATTTCTCTATTTATTTGTCTATTTGGCCCTTTTATTCTTTCTTCTACGATATTAGTGATTTACATGTGTATGGATAGTAAGTATTGTAATTATAATCTTTCTAGATAAAAGTTATATGAAGTTTGATATATGAATAATTATTTAAATGGATTATTAAAACGTAATCGATAATTAAGTATGAAACTATTTACGTAATTATGTATTAAAAAAATTATAAATTAATTAATAGATAATATATATTATATTATTATATATTAATACACATGCATTTATACAGATTAATAAATAATATAATATATAATATAATTATAAATTAATTAATACATAGTTACATAAATATTATATTAATTTATTAATTAATGTATAAATTACATACTTAATAATTAAATAAATAAATAAATGAAACTAATACAATTTAAAAGTGATTTAAATTATAGTCTGATAATATGAATCATGTGTGTATACGTTAACTGTCAAAATGTTTAACACGTGTCCCCGTTTTTATATATATATATATATATAAACTGTTTATACATTTTCTTATATCACTTTGTTAATTTTACTTAACACTTTTTTTTATATATTTCATTTTCGTTTATTTCGTTTTCTTTTTTTTCCTATTTCTTATTCTTTGTTTTCTTTACTTCGACAGAGAATAGGAGAACACCGACCACCAGCTGCGATCGTGGATGTAAGTAAATTAAAAGGCACCAAAGATGTATCATACGGTTTACTTCCGATCTTATTGTAAGTCAAGTATTTCTCTTATGTTGGTAAAATCAATTTTTCCGTTTGAAAACACAAGCTGTTTGAAACGATAAAGACGTTTGTCTCACTGCATAGTCTCTGATATCAGACAGTTAAAAAAAAAAAAAAAAGAAAAGAAATGAAAGTGACATTATTTTAACATAACGTGTGTATCGCTTAAAATGATTTAACAGTAGGTAACCTGTTGTTGGTACCTTTGACAGGTGAATCGTGACACGTGCGATCGTGTCGTACGTAATCGTAAATAATAAATTACAGTGTAGGATGTAACCTGAAACGATAGATTTTCTGTCGTCGTACATTTCTGTAATATCTTCCTTTTAGTATTTTCTTTTTTTTTTCTTTTAATATCTCTGTCTTTCTTCTTTTTTCTTTTTCTTTATGAACAAGAAAGAAAGAAAGAAAGGTGACTTTCTTTTTTAGAAAGACTCTGTCAGTGAGAAAATTTCGCAGCTCTAATTTTCGTGCGTATCTCTACTCTCGGATAACAATGTCGGTTACTTGTTATTATACTTCATCGACTGTACAAAGAGAAGTCTGTAATTTGTGGAAGTAATCGTAACGAAATTATACCTTTAAGAGATCCACGAAGCAAAAATACAAGGTATCCCTACTTGAATGCATAGCTTTTTTTTTGTAAGCTATTATCAGGGATCATGCACGGCATCTATTAACAGAAAGGAACCTTATCGTTTCTTCTTTTCTCTTTCTCTCATGACTTTTATTTTATTTTATTTTATTTTATTTTATTTTATTTTATTTTATTTTATTTTATTTTATTATTTTCTTCTTTTTTTTTTACATCTTCTACCAAGAGAAATAGAGAGAAAGAAAGAAAGAAAAAAACGTTCCAAAAGGGTCCCCCATATCCCAAGGGTAAAATGTATTCTTTTTTTTTTTGGTGATGAGTTACGTGTATTAGTGTTAGATAAATAACGACGTTATTACCAACATAATGGGGAATGATTCTAATGCTAGAAATAAAGAAAGAAAGAAAAAATCATCGAACGAATCCACTTCATCCACGATCAGTTTTTTTTTCTTTTCTTTTTTTTTNTTTTTTTTTTTTTTTTTGATGGTCACGCGTAATATAACTTCGATACTATTTAGATCCCATATCAGTGATAAAAAAAAAAAAGAATATATTTTTTCTCTATCCCAGAATAATCCCAGTACATCATCATACCCATGACATCATTCTCCTTCTCTCCATCGATTTTGATATTAAAAAAAAATAAAAACATATTCGTAGATAAAGTTTCGAAGAAATAAATCGAATGACAGATCAATAATAAACGAATCGAAATTGAGATCCATATCAACATGAGACACACAGAATTCCTTCCTGTTGGTTGCTCAAATAAAACATCGTCGTGATAAAACTATTATTATATTTATACGCGTTAATGGTCACTGGATTAAATGGCCTCGTTCAAAGAATCACGAGTGTGGCAATACTACTGCTGCTTGGGTGCTATTGTAACGATATAATTGCTACTACGTAATACCAACTCGATAGATCGATATATGATCTATAGCACAACGAGTATTTATAAATTCTATCGTTCACATAAATACATACAAGTATATACATACACATTTAAAGTAATAGTAGTAGTACTTATATTGAATCTCGAACAAAATTATAAATCAATTAAAAGATACCAAAAAAAAAATAGAAAAAAATAGAAATCTAATGAAAAATTAGAAGAGGTAGAAGAAGAAAAAAAATAAACAATTAATTCAATTAAATATAAAAGAAAAAGAAAATAGGATCACGACTACCGATATACGCGTGTGGTACCATTGATTTATCATCGATTATCATAGATACGACGACGAGGACTCGTTTCGTACGTTCATTCGTTCTCTCGTTCAAAGATTTGCAATCTAGAAAGCTAAAGGTAGTACACACTAATAGAAAAGCAACACAGGAGCAAACCGACAGTAAGAGGAACGGCAATAGGCACCGGACTCGTCGGCAAATAACCATTGCTTTCGCAATAACGCGAGTCCAAGCGCTAATTGCGATCTTTGTGAGCGAGTAAAAGAGAGAGAGAGAGAGAGAGAGAGAGAGAGAATAAAAGAGACTAGGCATCGTTAGGTTTATGCGTATTAATTGTATACCTAGCTGAAATAATTGTAGCTTCGGGGGGTTGTACGTATCTTTCCCTAACTCTCTATTTTCTATCAATTTTTTTTTTTTTTTAATATTTTTCTTGGTAATCTGTGTATTTTCTTTTTCTATAGTTATCTGTAGCAAGAGATTCCTTATTATATGTCTATTCTCTTGTATTTATCCTATTTATGTATTTATATTTTCTTACTTAGATATTTTCATATATTACCACGTTTTTAACACTAGATTTACGAATGTTTTATTCATTATTTTTTTAATAATTTACAAAGATTATTTGAATGAAGAATTGAGTAGAAAGTAGGAATTAATATTTCAATATATTTATTATAATTTAATATATTTTATATATTTATTATATATATTTAATAATTTAATATATTTAAATAAAAATATATATAAATTTAATATTATATATAAAAATAATATATTGTAACATATAAAAATTAAATTTAATATATAAAAATATAAATTTAATAGCAACAAAATTTGAAATGAGTCAAATTGGCTCAGTTCGTAAATCTAGTGTTAGATCTAGTCTAGATCTTATCTATACTATCTAATGATAAAAAAAAAAATACGAAACAAATTATTAATTTTGATATACAATATAAAACGATAGATAGATAAATAGATCAGATAATCTTGAATGAGATTCCATTTACCATTAGCAAAAGATGATGTTACTTAGAATCTATATTCTATCTATATCAAAGTGGACGACAAATAAGAGAAAAGGGTGGTGATGATGATGATTAGGGTTGGCATAGTCGAACGGACGTATTAATTAACCTTAAAACCGGCCGAATCTGGCAAGCCCTTTTTCTCCTTCTATCATTCCCTACCCTTTTTCCTCTACATTCGACGTTCTATCCAGAACCGCAAACACTTTGGGATTATTCGTGCGTGAAGAGCGATCAGTCACTATCTGCCATCGGTGTCGGCAATCCCTCTGCCTGACTCCTCTCGAATCGAAGCTTTCGAACATGCTCGGATCCGTCCACATGACACATACGTTTCGGTCCCCGATCGTAGGGCTATTGCCACCACTATTCCAACATCACCATCACCAACACCACCACCACCACCACCCCATTCGTAACCCCATACTTCACGTTGCTATTTATATTTCGAATCGCGCTATGCGTTTACCTACCCTCGGAAAAGCGGACACGTACTACTATAGTAGTACACACAAGCACCAAACATTGTTGCTACCCTCGAATTAGCGCACCCTTTCTCGACAGTTGCATTTCATTTTCCCTTTTTTTTTTTTCTTTTTATTATTGTCCCTTCTCTTCTCTTCTCTTCTGTTCACTTCTCTCTGACAATCCTTTCTCTCGTTTCTGTCTTTCTCTCCTGTTTGTAACACCCACCCATATGTACGAAGAATACAATTCGTCAGCCGGTACAATTGTCACACGAAAATTCCTTCGGGTAGGACCAATATTATTTTCATACTACCCTTTCCCTTCTTCTCAAACACGCGTATAGCACACGTACACACGCGAAACTATATTCTGAAATGGTAGTTTGTCTCATCTTTTTTTTGTGTTTTTTTTTTTTTTCATTTCTATTTCATATCATATGGCGTATGGAATAATTATTCTAAACCTATCCAGAACACATGACGAAATAGTCACGAAAACTTAATCGATTCTATTCTCTGATAGTTCTTTATCGTGTCGTATCATTCGTTTATAGACAAATCTAATATAATTATTTTAGAAATGATTAATATCTAATATTTTTTTTTCTATGATATACAGAAGGTAAAACAAGAAACATGTTTCATTCGTTTATAGATAAATGTAATATAATTATTTTAGAAATGATAAATATCTAATATACTTTTTCTATAAAATAATATAAAATATTATAATAATTATAATAAGATAATATCATTAAAAAACCTTCTATATTATTATATATATATATAGATTATTATATTATAATAATATAATGTTATAATACTAATTTATATTATAATAATTGTGTAATAAAATAATATAATTAAAAAACCATCTATATTATAATATATAGATTATTATATTATTATATTAATATTATATTATAGATAATAATTCTATATTACAATATAGAACGTTTTTTCTATAATATAAACATCTAATTATATTTTTTCTATAGAATAATATGCAACATTATAATAATTATAATATAATAATATAATTAACAAACCTTCTATATTATAATACAGAACGTTTTTCCTACAATATAAAGATCTAATATATTTTTACCTACTATAATACAAAAGATAATACAAGGAACACGCAAGTAGAAAAAAGGGTGAGGAAGAAAGCTCAGGTAATAAAGAAAAGTATTGTTCATTGCTAATAGAAGATTTAAGACAAAACTTCCTTTCTCCCTTTCTCCCTTTCTCCCTTTCTCTCTCTTTCTCTTTCTCTTTCATTTCCTATTTCATTTTCAAACAACATCGTGTCTGTCGGTAATCTTAATTTGCATGAACGCCTTAACTTTGAGATAAAATGTGATAGAAGAGAGGACAATAAAACTCTGTAAATCCTTTTGGTCGTCATCGAAGGACGACAACCTGACGATCGAAGGACTAAAAAAAAAAAGAAAGAAAGAGAAAGAGGTGAAGAACGGGGAAAGAAAAGGAAGAAGAAAGCCCGGATGATATAGCGTTTCTTGTAGCCCGTTATTTAAATTAGGCCAATAAACTTCGAAAGCTTGTAGAGATAGAGTAGTACGAGAACGACAAAGAAGAATAAAAAGAATAGGAAGAAGAAGAAGAAGAAGAAGAAGCAGCAAAACACATCGAAAGATATCTTTACCTACACCCACGCATGTAAAAGCTATTCTATTCCCACTCGATCCTAGTATCCTCAAGAATAGCAAATAACACCACCCATAGAATCAAATCCATTCCCAACGACAAACTCTTCTTCTTTTTCTTCACCCTCCACGAGTGTTTTCACGAATTACCATCAGAACAAAAAAAAGAATGAAAGTAAAAAGAAAAAAAAGGAGAGACAGATAGTTTGATCGTTCTAGGTCGTAATTGCGCCCACTTCCTGACACCCAGGATCGCAAATCGTTTTCGGCACTAGTAAAGAAAGAGAGAGAAAGAAAGATCGCGATAAACGCGTCCCTTTCGACGAAGAGAACGGAAATGGATGACGATAGACCGTAAGGATAAAGAAGAGCAAGGTTCTCTCTTCTTGGTCTTATCGATGCCGATCGCAGACCTCGACTTTTACGTCTATCGATTTGCATCGTTCCTTTTTTATACAACAACGAGAGAACTAAAGAAAGAAGGAAAGAACGAGAGAGAAGATGAGAATGTTATTTTCTTTATTACGGGCACGCGTATTGGATCTTTGCCAGCTCGTTTTCTAAGCCAACGACGAATAGAAAAGTCTTTAAAAGTAGTATTTACTAAACGAGAGATAATGAAAGAAAAAGAAAGAAAGAAAGAGAAAGAAAGAATAAGAAAGAGAGAGAGAGAGAGATAATGATAATATACAAATATAACAGTATAACGTTTGCCTTCCTTACTTCCTATTCCCCTGAAAAGATGGTCGTCCCTTTTTTTAAGAGCATTTGCTTTTGAGGATACTACTTAAGTTTACGATCTTGAAAGTGGACGAGAAAAATTGTTCACGGTAGCCAAGCATACCTTAGAGTAGATATCTACCTATCACACAATGTACGTTACCAAGCCGTTACTACACCCTTTCTACTTCTTCTTCTTCTTCTTCTTCTTCTTCTTCTCTCGTTAATCTTCTCTTAACTTCGATTTTCCAAGAAAACCGATAGACGACGACAACGACGACTACGACGATTCTCTCTCAACTCTTATTCTTCTTCTCCTTTAGTTGTGTACTATATAATGTTTACGAGGAGGAGGCCACGTGGCCCGTTACAATCGAGTTACGCGTGCTGCTTCGAAACCAGTAAGAAAAAGAAAGAAAATTAAAGTGAGAGAAAGAAAGAGAGAGAGAGAGAGAAGTCAACGAAATAAGAGAGAAAGGAAAACGTAATACGCTCGTGGCAGCCTCCTGTGTTCGTTCGTTCGTTCTTTCTTTCCTTATTACCGGTCCTTTACGGGCAACCGAACGACGCGGAATTATCGCTCGAGAGCGTAATAATTTAACTTAAAAATGTTGTTGTATTTCTCTCTCACTTGCACACGACTATATATACTTCTATCGATTCGTATACTTACGACCTAAAGATATATATATATATATATATTAGTATATAGGTATAGATTCAAACGGAAGACCATTTCCGTCAAATGCGTTTACTTTAGTGAAACGCAGATTGGTTAAACTTTCTATTCTATTTTCAAATGATCGCATATTTCGTTTATCTACTAGATAAATATCATAATCACACAGAGTCTTAATAATAATAATAATAATAATAATAATAATAATAATAATAATAATAATAATAATCGTCTATCATTATTATTATGGTCATCATGATCAGCATCATCGGTATTATCATGATCATCATGAAAATATACGGTAGAACGAAATTCGATCATATATCGTTGAGATCGTGCTAGTGCATTCGGTAGAAATAACGAGGTAATCTTCTAAAATAATTTTATTTCCCCTCGGCTATGGAAGCGAAGTTCAACTACGCGTGTACATAAATACGTGTGTACCTATCTATCGAGTTGGTATTAGGGTTGATGGTGTACCACGCTCGTGGCTAACGTGGGGTAACCACCACGAATCGAAAATGGTTACGGATCCACAATGAGTTTTTCAATGCCAGAGGCGTCGCAATCGGTTTCCTCTCTTCGTTCATTCGTCGTTCCTTTCTCTTGGTCATCGTCGTTGATTTCACCCTTTTCCTCCTCCCTCAGCAGGCCTCGTTTAATTGATCGAATATCGAACCGGTCATCTCGTTGATGACCGTAATGATTGTTCCCTATCTCTCTCTCTCTCTCTTTCTCTACTTCCCCTTTTCTGCAATTTCTCTTTCTATCCTTCGTCATTCTACTATTTTCATTATCACGAATGCAGTTAGTCTAATATCGATTTAATTATCTATACAAATAGAGAACATATTCGCACGTTTATGGTGTTCGATACATTGTTAAATTCAAACGAATGAATTTTTAAATCATTTTCATCTTATTATTCGATAATTGTTCATGTTTTAGAAAAATAAAATAAACAAAAATCAGTTTACCAGTTTATCAGTTATTAGAAGTGTATTTAATTATTAATATCGTGTGTATATATATGTGTACATGTGTATGGGTGAAAAGTTTGTTGGTTTGCGTGAGTTCAAGCTCGAATACCTGAACGATGATGGTTGAACACTGGGAGGAAGGGCACTTTTATCCCTCCCTCGTTAATTTACATATTTCGAGTCCGGTTGGAGCTCGCTCGCTTTTCAGCCCGGTCAATAGATTAGATCGATTAGGTTTATTAATTTAAATCGAGAGACGAATAATAAAGCAACCGTGTGGCCAAATGGGATATATACTTCTTTTTCTAAATTGCACCAAATGAAAATTGACGTTCAGGTAGTAGGTGTGTCAGTATAATAAGAGTGAGAGAAAAATAACGTTTTACCTTTTATTTATTTTTCTTTCTTATTAACGTTGACGGAGGAGAGCACTTTGCAAGGTAAACATTTATATTGCATGTACTTGTTATCCACGATTTCGTTCGTATATTTTATTTAACGTATTCGCACGACGTAAACAATTACTGTGTTGCTATTGCGTGCATAATTTGATGCACATTCAGAGACAAATTCGAAACAAAATAGGATGCAGATGATAAATGTATCAAATTTAATTTGTTAAAAGAAATGTATTAAAAAAACAAAATTCAGTTTTGAAGAGTTTCATGTTAAACACTTGTTTTATTACGTGACAATTGTATTTCTTTCTCTATCCCTCTCTCTTTCTCTCACTAATTAATTCATAAATCATATTTATTCATAAAAATCTACTTGGTCAAAAAAAAAAAAAACTTTTGCATGAAAACCAAATAATTATGTTATTCTAATATAAAAAATTAAAAAATAAATAGTTTAGAATATTACGCTATTTAGTTTATTAACAATAGTTATAAACTATATTACATTATATTATGAAAACATTATAATTTTTATATATTATATTAATTATATATATATAATTATATATAATATTATATTTTAAATATAATATTATAATTATAATAACTTATAATTGTTCGTCTCCTATAAACATCGAAACTACTTTACCAAACTAAGTAAAAATTGATTTATTTTATTTGATATTTTCCAACTTAAAAGATACAGCAATTTATCTAGCAATTTATAATTTTTTTATTGTCTATTTAGTTAAACATTACTTGGTTTTTTAGTAAACAATAGATGCAGCTGCATTAGAATTTTATAAATTTCACTTGTTTAAGCTTACAAGTTTCTTTTTTTATATTTTTTTTTAAAGCAAATCAAATTTTAGTTTTAAAAAAAATACGCATTATTTCTTTTTGACAAATAATACAAAATTTACACAAAAAAAAGATTATGTGGTTTGAACATGTTTTCATCGTTTTAAAACACTTAACAAATTCCTCTATAATCGAATGAGAAGATTTTGTTTTCATAAAAAGGAAAAGAATCTCGTCGCGTAATTGGATGTTGTCAAGTTAGTTATATTGTTCATCATTGATAGTAGTCTCGTAATCGAAGGTATCGAGTCACACGTGAGGCGACGTTAAAAACGTGTCTGTAAGTAGAAGAAGAAGTAGAAGAAGAAGTAGAAGAAGAAGAAGAAGAAGCAACTTTAACATTCGACGATGTCAATCAAGACAGGTACGCGGAAGTTCGTCGAAGAATAGCAAGTTTAAATGGCACATAAGGTAAAAGTATATACAATGGTAGTTTCATCGGTACCACGGTCACGAATAGTATACGTGAGAAATAATAGCATGAAGTTCTGCATGGCTCTATTAAAAGTTTAACGTACTTATACCTACCTACCTAACGACAGTTATACCACTCGCAATTCTATCACAAATATTATATACATATATATATTATATTATCATCTGTGTTTCTCGTAAATAACAAAATTCTCTGACGTGTAAATTATTATCATTCATTTCCTAACTAAAATGACTCTCTTCATCTCTTCCATCGAACATTCGTTCGTGCGTGAAAATGAAACGAATTGATATTATCGGATGTTAAAACCTACGTATTAACTCATTTATACAAAATTACCTATTATAGATTAATAACGCGTTTAATGACAAACGGGAATACAAATACATGAATGTTTCAATGCATTTGACGAGTATATGCAACGATGTGTATCGCGTGATTCCTCTTTATGTCAACTAAATAATCCAAACGAGTATACATGTATGTTGTACACATTGTTAAATGGTAACCTTTTTATTCTTTCCTCCTTCTTTTTGGAAAATCTAAAAAAGGGGGATTACAAAAGATGAACAGGACAAAATGGAAAAGAAGAAGAACGGAAACCAATAGACCAAAGAAGATTATACGCATGAACGAACGATGGAAGAAAGGCAGATTAATTTGTCGACGATACCTCGAAAATTTGAGATATACGATGAGAAGTAAAGTGGTTAAGGGGGTGGGAGGGTTGCTTTTGATAGAAAAGCGGCTACCGGGGGGACAGGGGGAGGGAGGCGGGACTACGTTGAAGCGGGCACACGGAATAATATCGCAGCAATCATATTACGAAACAGGCAAATACGTCAACACAACGTGTATGCACTGAATAATGCATTGTTGGTGCAGCTAATGCACGGTCAGCTACCGTACGGATAGCATCCCCGTGTAATTGGGGTTCGTGTTTGCGAATCAAAGTCATCATCGACCGTCATCGTTGCTAGTGCGCCCACGATGATGATGGTGGTGGTGCTGGTAGATATGATGAAATGACCAGACGATGATGACGACGACGACGACGACGACGATGACGATACAGCGATATTCTCGTGTGGCAAACATGTCAGTTCGTAACAGCCTTGTACATGGAAGATCAGTACGTTCGATGATAACAAAAAAAATCATTTATTCAAAAATATTTAGACAACATTTTTACATTTTGTATTTTTCTTCGTTAACTTTTATGGGACACGATGGCATTAAAAGTGTCCCTACCTATATGATGCATCGTAAATGCATGTTGGGACATTTTTAGTCCTACCTTGAAATATTCCATTAGCTTGCAAAACGGGGAGAATATTCGAATTTTACCCTATATAAACAAATTTAATCAAATTATTCCTATTTTTTTTTATGTTTTTATATTAGGGATGATACCTTAAAAAAATTAATAAAAATATATCAATTTTGTTTCTATTAAAAACACAATAAATTGTGTATGCAACACAGGACTATTTTATTGGGTTGATAAGAAAGTAATTTCGGTTTTTTAGTGTGAAATAAAACTCAATTGTTTCTAAACTAACAGTTGTAAATAAAATTACACGGAAATTGTTTCTGTAGCAACCTAAAAAGTGTCAACTACCAAACCTCAAAAGAACAAAATTCTAACATTAACAAAAGAATAACGAAACAAATATTGGTGCAAGCCGAAATTACTTTCTTGCCAACCCAATATTATCTGAAATTCTGTGCCTCAAAGAGTTAACATAAGTTTCTTATTTTATTAAATTAATTTTTTTGTTGTAAATTCTGTTTTTATTAATATAAATCATACACACACGCGTACACATATATGTACTTTTAGGAAAAAAAGAAAGGAAATAGGAAGTCGCAACACGTGCGGATACAATATTTCTTAAATTAAAAGCGAAAAACGCAATCTTCCAGGTTCCAAGGCGTTTCATCATCGTTTTATAAAAGAAATCGGATCTCTTTCTATCTCTAGGTTCTGGTTCCCTATCTCTGTTTCTCTATCTTTGTTCGTCTGACAACAACCAACCCCAACCTCCCCGCCCTTAACCTGTGAGCAGCGTGCCTCGTAAGTACGGTAGCACATTCGTAGGTAGTATAGGTGGTGTGGGGTCGTTCAATATAATGGAGAAGAGACTTTTATAGGTGCGGCACATCTCTGCCGCTCCCAGTAAGCACAGGTTCTATGGTGTGGGGCTGTTGTTGCTTTTACTGGTGGTGGTTATGGTAGTGGTGGTAGTGGTGGTGGTCGAGTCTCACATAAGGGAGTAATAAGGGTTGGAATGATAGAGAGAAAGAGAAGTTAACTTGTGTATATATGTATATATATATATATATATATATATATATATATATATATATGTATGTGTGTATATGTGTGTGTGTATGTTTCGTTCTGCTTGTTGAAATTTCACCCAAGGCAAAATTACATTCCACTATTCTACCAATGTTGTTTCTTTCTCTTTCTTTCTTCCATTGAATTCCTCTTCTTTCTTACACGCTAAAAAGAACATACATATATAGAAAAGAAAGAAGAAAGAAGAAAGAAGAAGAAGAAGAAGAACGACATGGAATGCGAAAGACCAAGAAGAAGATTTCCTAGCGACGAAGGAAAAGTCGTCTGCAATTAGCCGACTCGATTTTCTTCGTCGCTTGTGTTCCGAACGTCTCTCGATTCTTGAAATTTATTTCTTTATCTTTTCTCCCTTCCGTGAACTAGGTTCGTTCGTTCGTTCGTTCATTCGTTCATTCGTTCATTGGCTGGATAAGCAAGCTATGGGTTGCTTTCCTGAAATTTATTCGAATGCCAAGGACAATTCTGTTGGAAATTGTGATTCGGGTCTAAATGAATCTTCTTTCTTTCTTTCTTTTTTATTTTCTTTTAGAGATAAGAAAGTTACTTCCTACTTTTTTTTTCTCTTTTTATAACTAATTGAAGAACTTGTAAACAACTGTCAAAGGATAATTACTCATGGTTTATTTCAATTTTTTATATTTAATCCAACTCATTGAGTGGTGAATATTTTTAACTGAAGTGTATTTTTTTTTTTTTTTGTACAAACGGAATAACCAGATCTAATAAATTATATTTAAGAATTAGAAATGTTTTCTTTCTTAACACTATGGCGTCCTGTGACACTACGCTGGTGCCATTTAAAAAAAACCAAAAAATAACATTTGAATTATATTTCGTGGATGTTTAGGGGAGCATAATAACTATAAAATTGTGCTTATTTAATCAAGAATTAAGTAAGATAAATTTTTCGATAACATATTTTAATTAAAGCAATAAATATTGCCGCCACCTTCTAAATTTTTTAAAAATCCAAAATTTCCAAGCTATTAATGCCAGCGTCGAATAAAAGAAACATATCTAAAATCTGTGGACGGCATAGTGTTAATATAATTGATATTATATGACAAAACTCAATAAAAATAAATCAAAATGCAAATCAACATTAAATTATTTGAAATACACATATAGTTCACTCTAGCAACTTTTACCAAACGCATATATGCGTCCATGGCAATCAATGGGTTTGAACCGTAACGAATTCGGCTCGTTATTAAATTTATTTTATTCCTTTTTTTATTTTTTACGTCAACTTTACGCGTCATTAGTTTCAATTCGAGTAGATTCGCATGTCGCAACGTTGAAATTTTATAAGTAAAAATAAGAAAAATAAATAGGCAGGAAAAAAAAAATTCAAAGAAAAATAATAAACGTTGATCTTTGGTCGTTAGTTTCTTGTACGAACAGGAAATGATTTTTCGGTGGGTACGCCAATGGTGTGTAACCCAGTAGCAGGTTCTCATCCCACACCTGCGAGTCAGCCCCTACCTCTCTCATTATCCAAACCTGATCTTTCGGAAGATATATCCGAACTTTCGTTATTTATCATGAGGTTAACGATCGAAATTTCTAAAGACTTATTTTCGAAACACTTCTCTCGTTAGTTTTGGATTTTGTTTTTTTTTTCTTTTTCTTTTTCTTTTTATCATCTCGTTTCTTAATCCTTATCCATCTATGCAGGAAACTCTTTGGTGATTTTTATTAATTTTTGGGGGGGGGGGATTTTTGTTCAAAGAATATTCGTTTAAATGTAATTCCGAATATACACACATTGAATCAACAGCTTTGCTACGTTGAATTATTTTTTTCCCGTTAGATCATCAAAGTGGGCCCTAGTAGCACAGAATATTGAAAAATATTGAATACATGTGTATTTAATATTAAAAAGAGGTTTAATGTTTTTTTTTTTAATATTAAATACACATGTATTCAATATTTTTCAATA
>NW_015149106.1:0-53425 GCF_001465965.1 Polistes dominula
TTCGAAAATTGTGAAATTGTATTACTATTTTTTTGTTTTTTAATAGTTTACTAGAAATAAAAAAGTGTCTTGTACATAAATGATGTAATAATATGTACATCAGACACTCGATGTAACTGCATACTTCGCGTTAATATAAATTCAATTAAATAAAAAATGTGTATGTGTAATCTATCGATCAAATGTATATTTGATCTCAATATGGTTATGGTTATGGTGATATGCATAATTGCGTATGCATTTTGTAATACGACGTAAGGTGCAATATTGTTTTTTTTTTCCTTTTGAAAGCGGTGTTAATTAATTTTGAAATATTGTGAAATATTCACAATTGATTAAGTTTTTTATAATGTGTCTTGAATTATTTTCTATGTGTATTTGTAATTGTATTAATCAATTAATAATTTCGTATGAAATTGAAACATTTTTCTATTCATATATTTGCATATTAAAAAAAAAAGCATGAATCAGAGACATGCATTTTTTCATATTCATTTGTGTTTAAAATATAGAAAAACACATTTTCTAATGCATCGAGAATTCGATATTTTTTAATGTCCACCTTTTGGTCATTTAAAACTTCTTTTTTTTTTTAAATTGGAAATTTTTGGTCGGGGATTCTACATCGAATTTCATTTTTCCACACATGCCCTTTTCATCTAGTTTTTTGTTACAGAAGTGGAATACAAAAATAAGAAGACAGAAGACAAAGATTATTGGCAAGATCGATTCTAGTGTTTGTTGTTTGTGTTGTTGTAGTAGTGTGGTGGTGGGTTTTGTATCTGAATATATGAATGTATGAATGTAATGAATCTATTTGTGTGTGTGTGTGTGTGTGAACAATTTTCATTGATTTTTTTTTTTTATAAATCTTTCTACATTGTTTCTATTCACAGGTAGAAATATTGTTAATAGCATCTGAAGAGGATTAGTTTTAGATAGAATTATATATTAAATGATAAGATAATAAAATAAATGGTTGATTTATGATGTTATAATAAGATGAGTAATGCAAAAAGAATTTTTTTAAAATTATATTTTCAACTTATAAAAGAATAAAATATAAATTTAATAATCGTAAAAATATTCTGATCCAATGAGAAATTATAAAAGAATAAAATATTAATTAAATAATCATAAAAATATTTTGATCCAACGAGAAATTAAAATATTTTTATCAAGGTTTAAATAATATTAGGAATATTTTTTATAACATTACGAATTCTTATTATTATTAAAATAAWAGTCAATGCACTTTAGTGCACATAAATGCGCGCGTGCGTTCATATTGTAACCCTTGCGTGTTTATATTTTTGCGTTTGTTTAATAGGAACTTGCGTTTGCGTATTAGGAATTTGCGATTGTTTAATAGGAACTTGCGTTTATTTAATAGGAACTTGCATTTGTTTGATAGGAACTTGCGTTTGTTTGATAGGAACTTGCGTTTGTTTAATAGGAACTTGCGTTTGCATATTAGGAACTTGCGTTTGCGTATTAGGAACTTACGTTTTATATTATTTAAAGTTCCAACCGAATCTACGTCACAGTTTTGACATGTATGCGTTAATTTAGGATTGTAAATCGGGTAGGTAGGGTCGATTTAAAACGATGTACATGATTTTTCATCTAACTTTAAAGAATAAGTTGGATAAAAAATTTRGTGACACGTTTTACCGGTTGAATTTTAGAAATTTCTTTCTAACAAATGTCTAATGAAATGTACTAGTTAGAAAGATAATTATAAAAGTAGAGTCTTAGCCCGTGGGTCTCCGAACACAGCAACCTTCTCGCGGTGAGACCTGGGTCGATATTACTTGTGATCT
Source organism: Polistes dominula (assembly GCF_001465965.1). The sequence continues at coordinate 1,824 of NW_015149106.1, forward strand.
ATTCCAAATGTAATTGTAAATTATGTAACGCAAGTACTATCGGGCGAATGGCTGTGCTAGATTCAATTTAAATTCATTTACATGTTTAAATTATTATTAACTTTTTGTTGGTCCTTCTGACAATTCTAATTTTTTGTAAATTGCTTTAGATTTTTATCTAAATTCTTATCAAAAGTCGATATAACAATACTATTTTATCGATTATTGATACGAATATAGAACCTTATCAAGTGTCGATAAAATCTATATTATATTACCAAATTTGATTGAATATCATTATACTTTAGAATTAAATTGTTGCAGTAGCAATTGTGTGGTTGCATTTGATTATTATAAAATTATTTTTCAACATTATTTTTAATTAATTGATCAACGTTTTTTTTAGACGAAACTTTCCTGTTGTTATTTTTCAAATGAATTGCAACAATATGTGAAATATGTTTATGCATAAAAATTTGCTGACTAATGATAGATATCTCGAATAAGATTTGCCACAAAGTTTATCCATTATTTTTTATTCGGTAACAAAACTGGTAATCAAATTTGTAGATAAATACGTCAGATTTAAACGACGCTGGTGGTTCTATATGTAAGTAAGAACATATACGTATGTCTCGTCGATAAGAACCGATGAACGGAACGAACTTATAAAGTAAACTGATAAAGGCAACTATCGTTCAGTCTCGATCCGTGCGTTCTCGGTCATTGATGTTTGAACAATCATGCGTTTTTCTATACCATTTCATCTATCTTTAACTATTCTACAAGTTTTTTGATCAATATATCAATCGATAGAATATAAAATCGATTATTACTATTAAACGAGTTAACAAATTGAATAAAATAAGAGAATAAGTCTACGAGAAAAATAATAACGAACGAAATATCAAGGAAAATATTTAGGAGTGAAAGTTATTTCAGAGAAGCGAGAGCAAAGACCGCCATCTCTCAGGTGAATTATTTTATTGACTAGTGTTATATATGCATCCAATCCCCTTTCTCTCCGTCCCGTTGAACCTTCTGTCGCGCTAAATTTAAAAATAATCTCTCGGTATATAGGGTAAACCATTTGTATACTGCGTTGCAATATATATTTTGTTTCATTTCAATATATTCATATCCAATTACAATGCTGTAAATGAAATTAATCTAAGGATTACTTCATATCTTCTAGACGGTCCGGGTGGATCTATTATCTTTTTCAATTATAATAATCCAAGCGTTACGATCTAATCACGTAATATTTGCTATGATCTTTCTTTTGAACTATATCGTACGTGTTTGATATTATCAGAAATCATCGTTCTTTTCCTCCTCTTCCTTCTCTTTCTTCTTCTTCTTCTTCTTCTTCTTCTTCTTCTTCATTATCATTATTATGCATCCATCCTTATTTTCATCGTTTATCAATTCGCCTCAAGTATGCAATAAGTCAACTTACGTAATTCTTTCTTCGTGTATATCATTTTTCAGACGACAATTGAAAATAAAAAAAACCTTTTATAATGGAAAATTATACTTCGGATTCGAGTGATTCAGATGGTAACGCAAGAACCTTGGATTTGTCATATTTGATGCTTGACAGTGACGTATTGGATGAACATTTTGTCATGATGAAAAGTCCCGAACACGTGGATACTATTTTGGTTCATCAAAATCGTATTAACATTGTTCCACCCAGCATTATTCGATTTACCAATTTGAATACATTGGACATATCGAATTGTGGTTTAAATCGAATTCCGGATTTCCTTGGTGATTGTCCATTGACCTGTTTAATCGCTAGGAATAATAATTTATCTAACGATTCTTTGCCAAAAAGCTTCGACACTTTACCCGATCTGCGTGAACTCAATTTAAGTGGAAACAGACTAAGAGAATTTCCCGAACAAATTCTTGATCTTCACGAACTGAAGTATCTTTATCTCGGTGGTAATCATATAACAGAAATCAACAAGGATATATGGAAATTACAACGGTATCCTGATACAACTTTTTATTCTAAGAAATATCAAATAAAAAAAATAATATAAATGTGCAATATGATGAATTAATAAGATCATAATTATTGTTTATATTTTTTGACAGATTGCAAGTACTTTCAATAGGAGGTAACCAATTGACCGAAGTTCCCTCAACATTAGGTCAATTAAAATCATTACAAGCGTTGGTATTGTGCGATAATATGATAGAAAGCTTGCCGAGTTCAATAGCAAATCTAACGAATCTTAAATCACTTTTACTACACAAGAACAGATTAAAAACATTGCCTACGGAAATTATCACGCTGAGATGTTTGACTGAGGTTAAATACAAATCTAACCTAAATTATTATCGTACATTTATAAATATATACAGGGTGTCTTAGTTCGTATTTCCTTTATGATTCAAAGAATAGTCTAATATTTATTGTTTTTTTAATATCATTAGATAAATAATTAAATTTTTCGTTTTAAATGTATAAAGTTCGTCTTATCTCTTGTTAATAGTAAATACCTTCTTATGTATCATTGCTCGTATTGATACATAAGTATTTATGTATTACGTGTAGCATTCGTTTTATCGTGTTTTAGCTTTCTCTGAGAGACAATCCTCTTGTGGTCAGATTCGTATCAGACATGACGCACAATCCCCCCTCTTTATTGGAATTGGCGGCACGAGTTATTAAAATGAACGATATGCAATACGACGAAGAACACATTCCTAAAATTCTAGTGGAATACTTGAACAGTGGACACCGTTGTGTGAACCCTAAGTGTAAAGGTCAGCGATTGATTTTTTCTCGATTTTTCCAACATTACAAAGATCGTATGATTTTTTCGTCATACAGTATAATTATAATATATACAGGGTGTCATCTTATCTTATTAGAATACTTACTATTTTTACATTTTATATTCTCTCATTTTCTTTCTTTTGAGTACACCCAGTACACACGGGGGCATGTGCACTTTCTTTTAAACAGTAATATCAAATATTACATTTTTTTTTGTACAGGTGTATTTTTCAATAATCGCGTTGAACATGTCAAGTTCGTAGACTTTTGTGGAAAATATCGTTTACCTTTACTCCAATACCTCTGTAGCAGTAATTGCATTGAACCTCGTAACGGTGAAGAAGAAGTTGTTTGTGGAGCGATGATAAGGAAAGTATTGCTTGGCTGATGATTATTAGATAAATATAAATATAATAAATTGAACGAATTTTCAATGAATGAACGAATAATGGATGTGAAGAATAAGTTTTTTACCAATAAAAAATTTCAAGAGCAAAAATAAAGAGTCACATTTATTTATAAAATATCCAAAAGTATTAATAATTATTAGGAATAGGAGAAGTAAAATATGAACGATAAAAAGGGCTTAAAAAACTTGTAATGTAAAAAACCTGTATAAGATAGAACGTTTTAATAATAAACATTATTTTGTTTGTATATGTAATTAATCACGAAAAAAAAAATCAAGTACGAATTAAATAGCATCTTTGTCAACATTATTGTTAATATTTTATTGTTAAATAAACCACAAAAAATGTACAATAATAATAATAATAATAATGATAATAATAATAATAATAATAATAATAATAGTATATTATATATAGAGCTTTAGTATTAACGAAGGCGTATCGATTCTCGTTTAAACACATTCAGCAATATACTACAGATATGATATCGACTATATATAATTAATAATCATGTAAAACTAAAAACAGATAATAATAATTCATTACGTTGAATTTTAAACGGAGCGAAACGAACGGGGTATATTCTTTCTTATTCTTATATTGTTTTTTTTTTTAATTTTTATTTTTTTTTTATTATTATTCTTTTGTTTCTTTCTTCATTAGTTATTTTTATTTATAGTTTTATTTATATTTATAGAACATCGGTAATTATATAATAATTGTCGCCATAATATTAAACATAGTAATCGTAATAAGAGTTTTTATTTATTTCTTTGTTTTTGTTTTGTTTTATTTGCTTATTTAATCAATTTTTTCTTCTTTCTTTACTACTTTTATTTTTTCTTTTTTTTCGCATAGGTGTAATCATCATAGAGTTACCTATACATACATATACATATTCATATATATGCGCTTTTTTTTGTATTTATATATTACATACATATATATGTATGTACATGCTTTCCAGGCTTATTATTTCGCACCATCCTGTTGCTGCTACTGCTGCTGCTGTTGCTGGCTGCCAAAATGTTTATTTCTTCCCTTGAAGAAGACACATTTGTCCACACTCTTCCTTTCCTACCCCTTTCCTTCCTTATTTTCTTTTTCTTTCTATCGTTTACACACACACACACATACACATACACTTACACAAACATACATCCTGCCATTCATTCGTATCGTTCAACTTTTACACGGCTTCTAATACACGCACGTACGCATAAACATAGCCAATCAAAAATCGGTCTTATTCATTCTTCAGTTTCACCCTTTAAAACCATTTCCCTTCTCTCCTTTACACTCTACCCCCTCGTCTAATCGTCGATGTTAACTTTTTTCTCCTTCTTTTTTTTTATTTTTATGCTGTCTTATATAGCGCGCTTTATTTCATAGGCGTGTGTGTGTTTATTTGAATGTATGTGTATGTATGTATGTATGTTTTATATGTTCCTCATCACGGGTAGTAAATAGCACTACTACTCTTTTTTGTTACATATTTATTTATTTATTTATTTATTTATATCTTTACTTATTTATCCTTGTAATGCATTTGTGTTTCTGTGTATGTGTGTATGTATATATATATATATATATGTATATATGTTGCGTATCTTTATCATTATTATATTATTTTCGATTGCGTAGTAAATATTCTTTTTTATTTTTTTGCTTTTTTTCTTATTTTTTTTCTTTTTCTTGGTAATTAATATTATTATTATTATTATTTATTATTATTTTACGTTTCGCTATGTATTATTTTTATTTTTTTATTTAATTTAAAACAATTTTTCCCTAGTATCGTACATTCACGAATTAACATTGAACGATTCCGCTCCTTGGTACTCGGCCAAATATTTTTCATTCTTCATATCATCGTGTTTTTATTTTGTTTTATTATAGATTTATCATCATCGATATCACCAGTATCGTCTAAAATTATTTTATCGCCACGAATGATCGTCTCATCCATTGGAAAGATTCGCATATCCACATCTCATTTTCATTCATTCATTCACTCTAATTTTCTCTCTTGCGTTATTTCGTTTCGTTTCGTTTCGTTTCTTTCGTATTTTTACTCGCCATCCACCACCTGCTGCTCCTGATCCTCTTCTTCCTTTGCCTCCTTGACGTCCTTCTCCTCCTCTAGAATACGATATTATGCAGTGTAAACAAGAGAGCTATCGTCTAGGGCAAGGGTCGGCAACCTTTTGAATCGGAAGAGCCAAAAATTACAGTTTACAACATTTTTTAAAGAGCCACCAAATTTTTTTCTTGCCAACAATAAATAGTACTTGCATAAATGAAGTTAGTATTTTGATAAAAAAAAAACTAATCTATTTATTCATCGGTGTCTAATCCTCGTTAATCGATTCAGCTAAAGAGCCGCATGAGGCTCGCGAACCGCAGGTTGCAGACCCCTGGTCTAGGGATCAGGATTTAATTATTATATTCTTTTTTTTTATTTTAAATAACTATATTAATTTTAGAAAAAAAAAATTTAGGAAACATATTGAGCTTTAATCCTTTAAACGCGTATTAAAAAAAAAAGAAAAGAAAAAAATAGTAGCGTACAAAAGAAATATCTTTTATTTTTATTGTCAAATGTTTTATCATCAAATTTATTATAAGTCAAAATAAGTAAACAAAAAATTTGTTATAAGCTCTTTTAAATGTTTAATATAAAAAGTTGTAATATAAAAATACGAAATGATAACGGACTGGAGTTAAAACTTGTAACTTAAATCTACACAGCCTTTTTTATTTTTATTTCGTCAACAACATTTAGGAATTCAATTACATGATTGTTCAGTACATTATAGGATACCAATACGACAATGATTAAATGATTCATTCATTTCATTTTCAATTAAAGAAAACGAAGAAGAAATTAATAATGCAATTATGCATTAGATGTTAGTCCTTCATTCGTAATTATAATTTCAATTAACAATTTATTCTTGTGTGATATCGAATAAAAACAAACAGTCCGATCAGTCATTTCGTATTTTTCGTATGTTTGTTGAGTTAAGAGAAAAAAGTAACGGATAAGGGTAAAGGGGTGTAAGGGGTAATGGGTCACACATAATTGCGTTATACTTTTTAAAGATTTAAGAAAAAAAAAAGAAAAAAGAAACATGTGTGCAGATTACACGTGTTAGAAGTGAAATCTTCAAAAAACTAAGTTTCGAGAGGAGAATGAGACGAATACAAAATATCTGCTGTAGGATAATTGTATTCTCTTCTTATTTAGTATCTTGGTCGTTTCATTGCCTCTCACCGCTCCGTTACATTTTTTCAAATTACACCCATTCTAAAGAAATTTTCACTTCAAAAATAAAAAGAAAAGTATAAGGATATTTTCTTTGAGTATTTCAAATCGAACATATGAGATCTTACTCTTGTTGTAACATAACATAACATAAAATATTAAATAATACATAAGTAATGTAATTAATTCATATAAATTAATATACAAGTTAATTATATTATTTATATATTACTAATAAATAATTAATAATAAGTTGTTATATATCAACGTTAAAAGGAAGAAACAAATAGCTAATATTCCTTGAATGGAGATAAATTTAAAACATAAAATTTGAAAAATTCCCCCATAGTATGAAGATGTACTTCTGAAGAGGATGTTTTGACATTTTTCGCGTGCTTTTTTTTTTTTTTTTTTGAAAGATATTAAATATAATTAATAAATAACGTCCTGTGAAAATGGACAGTTAAAGCGAAATTTTTACGCAAAATAGATGTGCCATAAACATTTTGAAAAATGATTCTTATATATCTGTCACCGATACAAAGGAATAATATTAATGTTTTATTATTATTATTATTATTTTTTATTGTTAATCCTATTTTACTATGATGATATTATTAATATTATCATTATCATCATTTAACTATTTACACAAAGAGACCAACAAGACAGATGCTTAGTATTAAATATACGATGTGTTTTTACTTATCAAGATTTACACAAGATAAAAATGATAGGGATATATCATTGTTTTGTGCAAATTATCTTTTTCTTAAATCGTGGTCTAAATATTTATATATATATATATATTAAAAGAAACGTCACAACGACGCTTTTAATCGTCTAACGCGACACACACCACACACGCGGTTTTATTTTAATTCATTTCATACGATTGATATTTGTATTTATTTATAATTTATTTTTGTTCATTCCGATTAATCCGTTGCATAATGTGTGCTCTTTTAGGAAAGTAGCGAACATAAATAAATTATTATTATTATTATGATTATGATTATTATTATTATTATTATGGAATTATTGGTACCGGTTCTGTTCCATCTTTCTTCATTTTTCTTTCCTTATTTTTCTTGATTTTGTTTTATACTTTTTACTTTCTTATCCTTTCATTCATATTTTTTGAGATTCGTCTCTAACCTCGGATATACTTTCTTGCTTGACTTTTCTTTTTTTTAATTATTTTTTTCTTGAATTACTTATTATTATTATTTACTACAAAAGCGTGAAAACGTTTAGTGGACAGATTTGTCAATGCAAAAGTGAAAAGCCTATAAATATATGAAATCTTTTTAGTTTTGATAGAAAAAACCCATTAGAATGTCTACATTTTTCTTTCTCAAATTTTTCCTCCTATTTTCTCTTTTTTAACGTGTTTTTTTTTTTTCATATTTTTATGAGCATCAGTATGACTCTCAAAACTGCATTAAGGATTTACATATATATATAAACACGTTTCGAAAATTTATATTGAGGATTATCTCGGTTATTTTCAAAGTATCTAGGATCACGATCATTATTACTATTATTAGTTATTATTATTATCATCATTATTATTACCATCATCAGCATTATTAATTATTAATTACGTGCATACGATTTGCAGATGAGTGAAGCACGAAAGTTGAATATGAATGAAATGAAGATATGTTTTCAATTTGAAGTTCAATTAAAATAAATTTTAACATTAGCCAAAAATATGATGACGTGACGACGATAATGAAGATGATAAAAAATAATAATAATAATAATAAAAATAATAATAATAATAATAATACAACGATAAGAGATGCAACAGTAAAAAATCAAATAATTAATCAATCAATCAATCGAGAAATATAATCGACGATTAGAATAATAATACGAGAACATTAACAACGAACAAACCAACTACAAATCGAGATAATTAACTTACTATACATGTATATATATATATGTGTATATATACACATATTGAATTAATTTATTAATAATTTTTATACAATCATTACACTTTTTTTTTGTAAATCTTTCTTTCATTTAACATGTGCATCAATAATTATGAAAATGATGCAGATTCTTAGGAAAATCAGTGATTGGTGTTGGTGATAGGGTGGTGATGGTGGTGGTTTTTTCTTTTTTTTTTAGCGGTGATCATTTTCATGCAAACTAGAAAAATGTTTACGATTTAGATAAAACAGTTATCAGTAATCATTTTTATCATCATTATAATATCTGTCTTTCGTAATTTCATTACTTCTTTTGCTGTTATTCTCTTTTTTTGTTTGTTTATACAATAGCACAATATTATTATTATTATTATTATTATTATTATTATTATTATTATTATATCATTAATATCGCTATTATTAAAATTAATTAATTAATTAATCAAACTACTTGTGTATACATAGATAGGTATATATATACATGGTACATGTATATAATACCTATGTATAATATATATATATGTATATTTTGTTTAATTGAAAAAAAAAAAAAAAACAACAAAAAGGACAACTTTTTATCAACGAAGGTCTCAGTTGATTCTCTCTCTTTCTCTCTTTCTCTTCCACTAAGTTATCATTATAATTTTGTCTTCAATTTTTTACTTTACAACACAATAAGATCAATCAGCTTTGACTACGGAATGCCATGCTTTTCATACAACACATATATATGTACATATATATATATATTTAAATATATATATACATATAGTCTCATATGTTCCACTGTCATTCATTCATTCATTCATTCATTCATTCATCACCTTTTACACTTCTCTCCACTATCATCAATTTGTTCTCTCACACTTTCCTTTCACACTTCTTTTCGCTTTTAGTATTATTATTACTATTATTATTATTATTTTTTTCATTTCTTTTATCCCCGTTCCCCATCCCATTCGTCCTATTTATTTCATTTATAATTAATTTACTTATTTATTTATTTATTTTTTAATTGTTGTTGTTAAATCTTTTCCCATTTTTATCTTCCTTGTCCTAGGTAAGGAATTAACCCTTTCGCTACAGGCGTATTTTTCCGTGATGCTACTTCTACTGTACGGGGGGTGGCTAATAATACGTGCAGCATCGAAATTGCACTTTATTTTTTAAGTAATTTTGTTGTTGACATTAACGATTTTTAATGAAAAGAAACAAAATATTAAAATTACATGTCCAGTGTGGGATATTTGATGTGCTATAACTGCATATGTTCGTCGTATGTAAAATACGTGGTATTTTATGGAAGACCACTATAGTGGCCCGTAGTATTATCTCAGTGGCAATCTTATGGAGGAGGGCCACTATAGTGGTTTGTAGTAGCGAAAGGGTTAAATCGATTTATTTTTATTTTGCGACGGCAGTTCTACGAAATGTTTCTTACGACGCAATGATATGTGAATGTGTGTGTGTGTGTCTATTTGTAAAATATAATCATCATAATAACATATTAAAGATGCAATGTTGTTTTTTTTTTCTTTTTATTTATCGTACGATCTTGCGAATAGAAATATTACACATAAAACACTAACGAGAATGATGATAGTGTGAAATTTATGATTGACATTATCGATTTGCGCTTTTATAATCAAATATCAAGCAGAAGAATATTATAAAATGTTATTATTATGATAACGACGCGAACAAGTGATAAACTTTTGCAACTTTATATGCATCTTTCATTAGATTCTCTCATTAGAACCATTGTGAAAATGTCTGAAGAATAAGTTCTTCTTCTTCTTCTTCTTTATTTCTTTCTTTCATTCAAAATTCATTTTTTTTTGTTTTATTTTTTTCTTACTATCCTCTCTATTTCATTTTATTTTCATCTTTTTCATATTCTTCCTTCTTCTGCTTCTTTCATCGTGTGTTTTTTTCTTTCTTTCTTTTTTTTTTTTTAATCACTTTCCCCAACGAATTGATGTAAGACAAACGTTAAATATATGTTTGCAATAATATAAATAATTTCTAAATATGTATACAACACGAAATAGGTTGAAAGAAAATATTTATATTCGTCAATAAATGTATTATATTTAAATTAAAAATTAATATCCTCGTTTGTCTGTAAGTTCAATTAAAATGATGTTGTTTAACATTTCTTTTTTTTTTTGTATAATAATAATAATAAAAGAAATAAGTAATAGTCTCTTATATAAGTTTTTTTTTCGTGCAACCAGCCACAATCCCCCATTTAAGACTTTTTCAAAAATATAAATATTTGTGAAATCAACAAATAATTTGCAAGTTAATGGGTTAATTAACACTAGAAAACTGTTGTGTTAAAGCTAGTCATTTTAATTGGGTTTTACAAAGGTTTACTTTGTAATTAATTATTACAAATAATTCTAGTGTTAAAAATAATCGTGTGTGAACCAATCAACGAAGAAAGGATATTAATTAATAAATCATAAAAATAAAATATATATATATATATATATAACAAATGATTTCTCTCGTATCGTCCAGCCCCATGATCGATAAAGTATAATATATTTTTATATGGCTTTTATGTTTAATGCCATTATTTGTAATAACAGTAAAAAGAGTCACGTTTGGTAATCTCAAAGCTTTTGGTTTAGTTTCATATTTTTCTATTTATTTGTTTTCTCTTTATTTTTCTTTTATATATAAAGCTGTTTGTGATAATCAAAGTAATATACATACATACATGCATACATACATACATACATATTTTGTATTCGTATGTATATAGAGAGTAACAGTATTGAATATGAGACATGTGCCTTATTAAGACCCAATAGTTTTTCCAAAAAAAAAAAATCATTGCAATAATTGCACAAATAATTAAAAATATTTCAATAAATAACAGGAATCCTCCACATGTGAGATTCCAATTCAATTGGACAATGATTATTTCATTAAGATAACATTAAATTTCATTGCATTTTTAGACAACAGCAAGTTTTTATAATCATTTGTAAAAAAAAAAAAAAAAGAGATGTTTCTTCATCAGCTTAGAATTAATTTTCTGAATGTTCCTCGCCTAATTTTATTAGTTGAAAAAATGAAAAAAAAAAAAAAAATACTTGCCATATATTTACATTGTAAGCAGAGGGTCTCTTATATAAGGTGCTGTTTTTGAAATTTCATTAATTTCACATTAATTTGAAATTATTCTCATATTTTATTTGTCTTCTTGTAATAAATTATGATTATTATTTCAATGAATTAATTTTTCTTAAATAATTATATTAATGAATTATTATTCTTATTAAGTAAGTTAAAAGTAATTATTCTCTTCTCTTCATTTGGTTTTATCAATAATAATAATAATAATAATATTAGTAATAATAATAATAATAATAATAATAATAGTAATAATAATAATAATAATAATAATAATAGTAATAATAATAATAATAATAATAATAATAATAATAATAATAATAATATTAATAATAATAAGATTAATAATAATAATAGTAACAGTAAATGATGATGATAATAATAATAATAAATATTATTTAAGTATTATCTAAAAATCGTTTTATTTATTATTTAAACCAATACCAAATTGACAGTTATCTGCAGTCAACAGTAAAATATATATATGTATATATATATATATAATATAAATTTAGTTAAAGACCGTTTTACAGTATAAATAAGTATACATAAACTGTCAGTTGATGATTTACTATCAATCAAAACATAAATTAGCGTCTTCTCATATTCGATTGCCGTTACTCTAACACGTGTGTATATGTATATCACTTTAAAACAAAAAAAAAACCAAAAAAAAAAAAAGGAAAAAAAAATCGTCATCAGACAGAACAACAACGACAGAAGAGGAGACACACGTTTTCAAACATACGTCAAAATCAAAGTGTGCTATACACTCTACCACCTTCTAATAGAATAAACAACTTCAATTACGTGTTTTTTTTTTCTTTTTTTTTTTTCCTTATACAACGATATATACATATACCTATACATATCATTAGTTATATTTTACTGAACACAATAAGATTAAAATAAAAAATAAAAACAAAAAAAAAAGAAAGAAAGAAAAAGAAATACAATTAGTCTACAAAGTTTCTTCATTTACAAGAATTTTTTTTTTTTTTTTCACGAACCCTGGCTGGGAGGAATCGTTTTCAAAAGTTTCTCTTTTCTTTTTTACTTTCCTTTATCATTCTCACCAAAAATTTAATAATAATAACAATAATAATAATAATAATAATAATAATAATAATAATAAATGTAGCAATAATAATAACGTTCACGCGCGTGTACTTTGTTTTTCTTTTTTTTCTAAATTCAAAATGCAAGATTTATAATTTTCAATCTCGTCGACGACACGTATGCAATAATATTATAAACGTCTTTTCTGTTTTCTTCTTTCATCTATATCTCAAATGTTTTATTATATTTTGTTCGTCCCTGTTTTCTATCTTCGCAACCAACCAACAGTTCTACCCATTTCACCTCACACTCACTCCCTATTATCTTCATCGACACCACCCTTTTCTTCTTCTTCTTCTTCTTCTTCTTCTTCTTCTTCTTATCTCGCAAAGCTGTTACTGGGAAATCTTTTTTAAAAAGATATACAGTAATCGAGTGACGACGCAAGCTATATTTAAGCGCGTGTGTGTGTTTCGTTTGTGTGTTCATTGTAAAATTGTTACGATATAATAATAATATTATAGATTCTACACAATTTTCTTTCTCTCCCTTCATTTTATTATTATTATTATTATTATTACTATTATCATTATTATTATTATTATTTGTTATAGGATATTGTTCTATTTGTTTTTATTATTTTGTCTCCTATTTAAATTGTCAACTAAATTTTGGTTACTTTGTAATAATAATAATAATGTGTTATGTTTGTTGATTTTAAGATTTTGTCAGAAAACAAATTTCATGATAATTATTTCCCTTGATTCACCGTATTATTCTATATACATATACGTGTTGTATAAGTGTGGTGTGTGTGTGTGTCTCTGTGTGTGTGTGTGTATGCACGCGCGCGCGTGTGTTAGATTTAATGTTCAGCTTGGCAGCAAAGTTGAATCAATTTATTTATTTATTTTATTTTTCTTTTTTTTTCTTTTATTTATTCGCTCGTGCATACGCACGCGCGCACATTCATTCTCATTTTCATTTATTCACTCATTCATTCATTCATTCATTCACTCTTTCTTTCATTCATTCATTTTATTGTTCACTTTTTTTTTCTTTCATTTTCTTCGTCACACACGACACAGAAGAAGAACTCATTGAAATAATTATACTATAGCGTAAAAACTTGATTCGTCCATTAACACCACGTTTTGCTATTTATTTGTTTGTTAGAATAGATTAATAGAATTTTTGTTATAAAACCGGGGGGGGGGGAGTCGGGTCGACACATCCTCCTCAGAACGAAGATCTGTGGTTCTCGTCAAAACGCAAATTAAGAAATTTTATAATATTATATATTTTTTTCATATTTAAAAGTTTATTTTTTATTATTATTATCTTCTTTTATTTTTTGAATCTTTTTGCAAAAATTTTCATTTAATTTTTGTGCAATTGAATTTTTCCATTTATTTATTTATTTATTATTAATTATTTTCTCGCTTTGTGTATGATAAGTTTGACTCGTAAATATTTTGTCTGTCTATGCTATTTGTAGTTTGTTTGTTTTGTTTGTTAATATAATAATTAATAATAATAAACATAATCATAATCATAATAGTAATAATAATAATAATAATAATAATAATAATAATAATTATAATAATAATAGTAATAGTAATCGTAATAAAAATAAAAAATAAAATAATAATAATGAATATATATCGAAATATAAAGAAGCAAATTAGAATTTGCTGATCAGATTATCATTTTGCTAATATATTTCTCTCTCTCTCTCTCTCTCTCTCTTGCTCTCTTGCGCGCGGCGTTCACTCACTCTCCCTCACCTTCACCCTCACCCTCTCCCCTAGCACTCTCCACTTTCACTTTCACTCTTACTCTCATTCTCACTCTCACTCTCTCGCACTTTCACACGCTCTCTTTCTCTCTTATATAGAATTATTTCTTCTCATTCTTTTAAAACGTTTACCTTTACTTTAGCGTTTAGGTTTGTTTTTTTTTTTTTTAATTTTTTAATTTTTATTTCTGTTATTAAGGGTTGTTTCTGAACCATTTCGTATTTTTTATTCATTATCTCTCTGTGTATGTTTTCTTTTCTTTTTTTTTTTTTTTTAATCTAAGCCATGTTCGATTGGCTGGGATCGGTAGTTTGTGTGGTGGAGGGTGTATTGGTGTTGACGCTATTATCACTAGAGTTACCGCTAGCCCCCGCTGCGGCTGCATTCGTCGCTTCCGATTGGCCTCCGCCGCCGGGATTGTCAGGAGACTGCATGCTGTATTTCGGTTTTAAGATTGGATTTAAAATAGGCTGAATTCTAAGCTCGTGCTCGGTGAAATTGAATAATGGTGGTAATTCACGACCGTTTGGCAATCGTGTCCCTTCTTCTCGCAATTCGTTGAAAAACGAATGTGCGCATGCCTGGAGAGGAGTCATTCTAAGAGATGGTGTATATTCTAAAAGCCGTGCTACCAGTTCCATCGCTTCCGGTGGTGTACGCGCCCTGAAAACCTGAAAACGATAAATAATATTACAATTACTATTATAACACTCCTCTTTTAAACATCCCTCAATCCCCAATCCCCCAATTGTCACATATTATATTATATTTAGATTTTTATTTATAATCGATGATGACAATTTTGATGACTCCGTCTTCTTCTCGTTGAGCTTAGTTGTACTACGATTAAAATATCTCGAAACGATATTTAATCCATTCACACACCTAGAATATGTGTTAATATCCATCTTGTATATGTTCTCGAAGATCATAAAATATCACCAAAACGTTAGAGTAAGTGATATTTTTATTTTGTTGTTGTTGTATTATTTATCTCCTATCTACCTACCTACCTACCTATTCTCTATCTTCATTTGTTTTTGTTTAAATTAAAAAGGAGATATATAGTTTAGTAATGTTAATCGATAATAAAAAAAGGTAAAGGATAAACAAAGTATTGAAAACGGTATGTACATAAATGTAAAATAAAAAAAAAATCAAATGGTCCATCTTGTCAATTGTTATTTCAATAAGAGTATATATAGAAAGAAAAAAGAATTCAATTAATTAGTATGCAAATCAATTAATTAGTAAATCTTCTTCGTAAATGCTAGTCCTGCATTCGTGATGATTTTTAAATGAAATTCAAATTTGCATCAACAACTTATTCCTATGTTGTGTGTGTATATCGAATAAAAAAAAGTTCCTTTTTATTTATAATAATTTTTTAATAAAGCATTTAATAATGTTTCATGTATTGTTTAAATACCATGTTTGTTTTATTTTATTTATTTATGAAATATGTTGATAAAATTGCGAGGAAAAACACATGGGGCATCTTTTACATAAATATATATAAATATATAACATAGAAATGGGGGGGTAGAAAAATCATAGTCATTTAATTGGTTAGTATAATGATTTGATCAGTGAAGGAATAATACTTGTGCAGCAGAGTATCTAATAATGCGTTTGAGGACTAGGAGACCACTTACTCTAATTTTTTGGTGCTCCGTGGAACACTTTGGTCCACTCATTCGTTGAAGCATATACTGTAACCACGAGTACAGGTATTGATGAATGATTTAATTATGAGAAAGGATTAACTAAATTATTCCTATTTTACAGATATATGATTAATAACATTCTACATTTAAACACTTTTTATATAATAAAATAATACTCGACATATTATAATACATTTGAATTGATTAGTTTAAACTATTCATAAAAAAAGGTGTTTAATTACATGTTACCTATCAATTCTGAAAATTGGGAATAGTTGTTGTTCCAAAGAACTCTGCGAATCAACTCTCAAATATTGTTTAAAATAATCGTATTATTTATAGAATTTTTGTGTTGATTAATTTCAACGTGCTTTTTTTTTTTTTTTTTTAATACAAGGACAATACGGGATGGATAATCAGAAAAGGTGTGATTTAAATTTGGACCTTTAAAAATAAATATATGTGTGTTGAACGCGACATATGTGTAACATATCAATATAAAATGAATACGATAATTAGAAAAATTACCTTTTGCCATGGATGCGACTTTATTTGTGGAAATTTAAATTCGGTATAGTTAGGGTTCATCTCACGTATTTGATCACGCGTCGGTGTACCAAGTACTTTGATAATTTCAACAAGTTGATCTACACCGCTGTCACCAGGGAATATCGGTTGACCAAGCAAAAGTTCTGCCAGAACACAACCTGCGCTCCACACGTCTGTCAAAGAATAAATTGTACATTAATCCATTGACACTTAGTCATTGCTAAAAACAAACAAAATTTTATGATAAATAGAACTAACCGATCTTTGTAGTGTAGTCAATGGCACCAAAGATGAGTTCAGGCGCACGATAATAGCGACTGCATATATAAGACACGTTAGGTTCCCCTTTGACAAGATGCTTGGCTGAACCAAAATCACAGAGCTTGAGAACACCAGTTTCAGGATCCAATAGTAAATTCTGCGGCTTAATATCCCTGTGACAAATGCCCAGGGAATGGATGTATGCCAAAGAACGGAACAGTTGATACATGTATAGCTGGAAAATATAGAAATAATATACAGATAAAATTAAAGTTACTCAATATAATGAGCGAGCCAATCGAAAGCGTGCAACAAAAAAGAGAAATATCGTGATCAGTATCAATTGTATATAGATTAATGCATGGCTCCTTTTACCTTGATAAAACTGATTGGTATCGTCTGCTTGCTTTTGCTATAATGTCGGGCGACTTTGTACACGGTTTCGGGTATATATTCCAGGACTAGATTCAGATAAACCTCGTCCTTCTAAAAGAAATTATTATCTTTTTAATTATTACAATCTCTTGACATGTTATTTTTTATTCATCATTCTTTTTTTCTTTTATCTTTGATGATAATGTGTGGGGGTGGTCTTAATATGAGTTTTATTTTTTGAAAGAAATCTTTTATGTCATATTTGTCTAATTTTGTCTTTTCTTTTCTTTTCTTTTTTTTTTTGAGGGAGGGAGGGTGAAAAGAAAAAAAGAATTATAAAAAAAAAAAGAAAAAAATTAATGATGAATGAAGTATATGATGTTTTATTCGTAACATTTATTGCATTATCATCATAATGTTACAAATATATATATTTATTGTAGAGATATATATATGTATTGTTATATCCCCGAATTGTTGGATTCAGTGTTCGATTTGTTAGTTACGTACACACTTAATTATGGTTACAAATGCACGCAATCTCGATGTGATCATCCTCTAGGACTAGCGAAGCGGCGTTTTAGCTTACTAGATTTAAAATGTTCAATTATAATAAACGTGTAATATATAAAGTGATCTTCTAAAATCATAGTTAAAATAAAAATTAAAAAAAATAAATAAAAAAAAACAATGAATTAAATCGTACGCTTTTTTCTTTTTTTTTTTTTTGATAACGACATTCTTCTTACGGTTAATCTTTTGGTTATTTTTTGTTTATCTTATTGGTTGTTGTGGTATTTTTTTGTCTGTTCTTCTACGGTAAAAGCAAATGATAGCCTAAATAAATATGTAAATAAAACTCGGCGAAAAGGATAAAAATTTGTAAGCTACTGGGTATGCTCCAACTTACGTCCACATGAAAAACTGGATTAGTTGCGTTTAAGATGTTCTACAAAATAACATAACAACGTAGCATGCATTAACACTAAAAAGACATTTACAATTGATATAAATAAAAACACGATTTGTTCAATTTATTTTTTTTTTTTTTTATATATATATATTTTCTTGTTTCTTTTTGTTCTTCTTCTTTTTCAAAAAAAAANAAAAAAAAAAAAAAAAATTCATTTCTAATTTTTTAATCTCAATATATATTGTTTATAACTTAATATGTATTCAAAGGAACATTTTTTTAAATCAGTTAGCTGTGACTGACGAGTATTATTTTATTCTTCACGCGGAAAAGTTAATTTACATTTAAACTTTAAATTGTCACAATTAACTGGTTAAAAAAGAGATCATTTGTGTTTAACTCTTTGGGGCACGGTGGGACCATTTTTAGTCCCACCTTGAAATATTATTTGCAAATAGCTATACATGCTTATAAGTTTATATTTAGTCTTATTTAGACAAAACAATTGGTTATTAACTCGTTTGTTTTATGCAATACCTTTATTAATAAATATACCAATTTTGTTGTTTAATTTAATACGTAATCAAATTTTTCTATAAAACATAGGGCTAGCTATTTTATTATCTGAAATTCTATGCTGCAAAGAGTTAAACGTATTTTAAATTTCACTAATACATTATCGTACGAGTATATAAGGCCTAATTAATTTAACCGGATTATATATTTATTTAACTTTAAATTATTTTCTATGTAAAGAGAGAGAGAGAGAGAGAGAGAGAAAAAAAAAGTAAAGAAAGATATAAAAGAAACGAGGAAAGAAAGAGAAAGAAAAATAAATATAGATCTTTTTGGTCTTAACTTATTCTTCAAATTGTTCAATCGATTCTTATATAAACATATGTATAAATATTCATATATATATATACGTATAAACAAAAAAAAAATATATATATATATATATGTATATAGATACATATACATATGTATAATAAAATTAATAGTTACCTTATCACCACAAGAGTAGAAGAAATATTTGAGTTTGACGATGTTGCAGTGCTCTAAGCGCCGCATTATTTGTAATTCTCTGTTCTGAAAAATAAAACAACACAAAAATCAATTAAAATCAAAAAATAACATTTATTGTTTTTGTACAAATGATTCGCGTAACATCCATATTTGGGATCTCTGGCAGGGGGTGGTGGCGTGGCATAGCAATTCGACCTATCTACTGTAATTTTGAATTTAGCTACCAGATAGCGTATTCAAGTGCTAGAGGTCCCAATACAAAAAAAGAAAAAAAAAAGAAAGTTAGGGTACCCCTCTGATAAAATTTTGGGAACCACTGGGACCCTGGTTATAATATTATAAATAGATGTATAATAATGCATAAGTTGAAAGTAACATGCCGTTAACGTTGAAACTCTTTAAAATTGATATTCAAGGTACATATCGCGTGACTAATCTCTGGACGTCAAACATTTTCGTCTTCTTCTTGTTCTTCTTATTCTTCTTATTCTTATTCTTATTCGTTTAGACGTCTTGACGTAAGAGAATAAACGAATAGAGGAGGGAGACCAAGAAGAAAGAATAAGAGTAGAATAATAACCTCGTAACTTCTTTATATGATAAAAGTTAGAAAGTTTCGATGTGTATGATGAAGAAATGCATCATTCTCTTTAAAACATATCAATCGGATGTTTGTATATCACAATGCGAGAGTTGACCTATACATACGTATATATAGGATGCACATGATCTTGACGTCACGTAAAATTGCGCAAGTTAACATCAGTACGTTTGTAACTTAAATTTTATCATTCTATATAAAAGGGGAATAATAATAATTATTATTATTAATAATAATATAGAAGTGAAAGACTAGATTGTAACGAAACAAAACGGAAATAAGTTTTCAAAATAACTCTTATCGTAAAAAAAAAAGAAATTGTAAACGTAAGAAGAAGAATCGTCGTTTATTTGTAAAAATTTCCAAAAGGAAAAAGATAATAATAATAATAATAATAATGCGTGTTGTTGATCGCTCAAACATACAGTGAATTAAAAATAAAAATTATAATTGACGAGCTTACGATTTCTTATCAATGATAAGCCACGAATATATATTCGTTTAAGCAAATAAGTAATTTTTGTCAATTAATTTATATTTAAAATGAATAAAATTTGCGTTGAAAAATGATTTGATAAAGAAAGAAAGAAAGAAAGAAAGAAAGGAAGATATAAATAAACTCACCTTAAATCGTTTATCTTGTAGAACCTTTTTAATGGCAACCATTTCTCCGGTGTCGAATAATTTCGCTTGATAGACAACCCCAAAACTGCCATTGCCAATGACCTTGGTATCGGTATAGGCTACTTCTCGGGGTAGATCTGGTCCAGAGCCAGGAGTTGCCACTACTGTCGTCACCTTGCTTCCATCTTTGCCTGCATTGTACATCGCACCACCCATAGAAAAAAAATTCAAAACCAAAACGCTACAGTACAACGAAAAAAACATGAAGAGAAAAAGGAGTTTTTATTTTATTTTTTTTTTTTCCTTAAAAAATTTCAATAATTATTGATGTATAATATTATAAATGAATCTTGTTACGTATAACGAGGCTTGTTTTTTTTTTTTTTTAATCTAAATTTACTTTATCGAGATATAGAAAAAAGAAAAAAACCCACACACAAAGTGAAGACTGAGATGATATCACGTGGGATTATCTTCTTATGCGCACATGTGAAATCAATTAAAATATCTTTCGAAAAACAAAGCGACCTTCTTATCGACCTCTTCTTCAATTCACTACCACTACCCACCATCACGTATCTTTTTCTCTCTCCCTCCCTCTAATATTTTTACACCTTCTCTTATCTTTCTATCTTTCTTTACGACCCTAATTATCTCTGTCTTCTTCAGATGTATTATTTAATGCATAATATTCTAATTAAATAAATAAACTTATTTCTTTTCATCGGTTCATCGATAAATCCTACCAGATTATTTTGTTCGTTCATTTTCTAAAAATAAATATATGTATATATGTATAATAACCTGTGTGTGTAGACATCAGACAAGAAGCCCGATCAAAGATATCTTTTACAGGTTAGAATGTTAACATGGTATTCTTCCAAAAAAGAAAAGAAAAAGAAAAAGAAAAATAAAAAGAAAAAATCTAGGAATTACGTTGTCTTTACAGTCAGTATGAAAGATATTTTTCAAAAAAGATTATTATTTTCTTATCAATATTTATTAAGAAGATGTCTTACGATACACGCGTCGTATACCTAACTGTAATTCTTTCGCACACACATATGAAAATATATATATAGATAGATAGATATGTTTAGATTTGAACAGAATAAATTTAGTTGAAATGCATCCACACATAATTAATCATAAATTATTTAGATACCTCCATTTTCGTGAAAAGTTGTAACCGAACGTCGTAAATTACGTCGTACTTCAGACTCTTTCATCCTTCTAAATCAAACAACAAGTTAAATTTTGACTAAAACCGTGATATAAAGTACGACGACAAACAAACAAACAGTTGTAGTATATATTATTTCTAGTAAATATTTATTATCTCTATACGAAATATAAATTGCGACAAACTTCGTGACGAACTATCCGATTGATCGATCGATCGATCGATAGATAGATAAATAGAAGAAATAAAACAAACAATCGAGTCTTACTAGAATTAAATGGATTTATTTTCATAAGAGAAAAGAAACTATGTTGTCTATGGGCCAATAGAAATTTGTAGAAGAAATCTAACTAACAAAGCTTATTGGTTAAGATGAGGGCCAATAAAATGGGCCAATAAAGCAGCATATTTGGTTAAAAACATTTTTATTTTGACAACTAACACGATTAATACATTCCTTTCTTAGTTTATGAACCAGAACTAACTCTAATTACGAAATTATACAGTTTAGATAAGAAAATAATGTATACAGTTAACACGTTCGTCGCCATGGCACTGTATACTGAAGACAGGCATGGTTCTCTCCGGGGGCCGCCCCGTCACCGTATACGGTGACACTTACTTTTCTCTTATTTTATTATTTTCTTTACGTTACGTAGGCGCGCCGATAGTCGAATTTTGAGCCTGACGAAAAACTCAAGCGAAACGGGCTCTGGGCGACGACGAACGTGTTAAATTCATAGAGTTAAAAAGATGATATCTCCGAAATACCCAGGTATAGAATAAAGATAAGATATTAAAAAGATATTAATATACACAACACACACACGTACGTACGCGTATATAAAACGATAGTGTTAGGTTAAATTAAGCGTGTATAATAAATAACAAAGTAAAACAAGCGGTTCATCTTCATCTAATCGCTTTTTATCCCTTTTATATCGTGTTATATTCGCATCGTGTAATTTTGCCCTTTTTCTCAATCCCCTTCCTCCTTCTCCTCCCTGCCATAGTCTGCCCACCTAAGAACTAAGGAATCTAAGCCAACCTATTGGAAAATTTCACGCCGACATCATCACCAAGCCTACACCACCACCACCACTACTACTATCACCACCATCAGCACACGCAAACAGTAACATATTCTGATATTAACATGCATCACTTTACTTCCCTGACATTGAGAGAAAAAATAAGAAAAAATTAACTAACATATACGCAATTATTACTTTAGCTACGTCATTGAGAACACGATTACGTTTTAAATCTCGTTCGATCTCGATTTTATATTCATTGGGAAAAATCTTAACACGTATCGGTTGAGTTTCTCGTCAGGCCCAAAATTCGACTGTCGGCGCGTCGTAACGTATAGAAGCGATAAGTAGAAATATCAACAACAATGCAACCCGAGTATTATGGTTGTATTATTATTATTATATTTTATTTATCGAAAATAATTTTCTTTCGAAATGGGAAATGTGATAAGTTTTTCCAATTAAAAATACTATAACTTCAACAAGAAGAGCGTCACCATATACGGTGACGGGGCCCCCGGAGAGAAGCATGCCCGTCTCCCCCCGAACGTGTTAAAGAATTATTATTGTATATGTATACAGATCTGACAATAAATAATTTGACAATGTTCAATATAAAATTGTAAATGATAATAGATTCCGATATTAATCATTGGTCGATCAATCAAACCAAAAAAATAGAACATTTCGAAGTAACGTGTGTTGTAGGATCAATTGTCTATTAAATATCAATCCGAATGATGTTTTTTTTTTTCTTTTTTTTTAATAATTATTTCGAATAATGCATTATTCGACACTTACGTTTTTTGCTTCCCAATTGACGTAAGAATTTGCAAAACTTTTTGTAAGCTCCATTGGTCTCTTTTTTTCCGTTCAATTCAACGCCATTTTTCGTCCTTTCGTGTCTTTGTCCAGAGAGACAAAGTTTCGGATACCTCCACTGTTGGCAAGGTTCCGACCAATCAAAAGTACTAGCTGGAGCCATTTTTCCTTATTTATTTTTGTTTCTTTCGATAAAACGTCAATAATTTAACTGCAGTTCTCTATCGTCAAAGTAAACTATTGTCTTATCAAGTAAAAAAACATTTTTTTTTTTAAATCACCATACGATGATTTATTTCATTAATTTCATTACTTTTTCTTTTCGTATTATCCATCGAAAAAAAAAGAAGAATAACACGTTCACTGATTTTATTTCTCTCTTAAAATTAAATTAGAAAACATTTCTACAATGTTTTTCAATGTTCTGTATAAAATTTCAAGTTGTATTTTGTATTTCTTCTTTCCTATCACTTGCCTACTCTTTTTATTTCAAGATTTACTGGTTTCTCAAATATTCACAATTGTTTCTTTTTTTTTGGAAAATAAAATTTGCAAGTTTAAGTATCCACACTCAACAAAAGAATCAAATATCCTATGTCCTCAAATCACCATAACAATTTCTATATTGCATATAGAAAAATAAAAAAACTCTCTCACATCCACGTCACACACCAGGTGAGAAATACAAAGAAAAATAAATGTAAGAAAGACACTGAACACTAACACACTGATGAAAATATTCACAGTTTTGAATACATATAAAGAAATAAATAATAAATATAAATGTATATATATAAATAAAAAATAAAAGTAATTGGACGTGTTATCTTTTGATGCACTTCTTGCAAGGGTATGCGCAAGCAAGAACGAAAATGCACCACCACAACGTCGTAACCAATTCGTGTCGTCTCGACACGCGACTAAACGAATCGAACAAGTTCGCGGATCAACGTGGCTGTTGATTGGTGCCACAATAGTGGGAGGAGTACCACTTAGAGTAGGGATAACGGAAGAGGATTGGATGATAGTGTGTGTTGGTAGTTGACTGTCACGGTTCAATTCGAAAGAGCATCGATCCAAACTGATTAAATCATTTTTTTTTTTGTATTTTTCATGTGAAAACTTTGTTAGAATAGGTGTGATTTGAAAAAATGTAACGGAACGGTAGGCGGCTATGTAACGGAGCGGTAGGCGGCAATGAAACGGCCAAGATACTAAATAAGAAGAGAATACAATTATC
The DNA here is from genome assembly GCF_001465965.1 of Polistes dominula. Next base: position 26,521 of record NW_015149106.1, read on the forward strand.
CTACAGCAGATACTTTGTATTCGTCTCATTCATTCTTTCATTTGTTCTTTTTCATATAAATTTGAGATTTTTATTTTATATTGACACGTTTATAACGAAGAAATATAAATAATATGTAATATATTATTATCTTTTATCGTGAAAGATTAGTCACGATTCCTTTGAGATACTTTTTGGCAAATGTTCAGGAATACTTGAAAATACGGAGATGAGAATTTTGAAATTGTTGTTTCAGTTGAAAAAAGTATGACCGTGATAATTGGAAAAATGGATTATTTGTTCATACGATTTTGAGTAAATGTAAAAACATTGTCAAATTATTTCTTGGATAATTGTACCTTGTAGGTTGTATGATGTACAATCATATTCGATGAATAAATGAAGTATCACAATAATTGATAATCTAAATGAAAAGTTAACGCATAATACAGTTGAAAGAAAGATGATGATGTTCAACAAGAGTAGAAATTAATCAAATCAACAATAGTAGTAGTAATAGTAGTAATGTAATACGATAAAGATCGAGAAACTCGAAGAAACGAGCGTTCCACTTTCCGATCTACGTTTCATCGTTGACGCCCGAGAAAGAGAGATAGAGAGAGAGAGAGAGAGAGAGAGAGAACCCATTATGATGATTATTATTGCTATTATTAGTTTAATCGTCATCTTTTCTCGTTACTTACTATTTACCGCGTTTAATCCCATTTAAAGATAATGACAGAAACAAGTGGGTAGAAGAAAATATAACCCAGCAGTCAAGACAAATAGAGATTATGCCAATCAGAAATACATGCAGGTATTACAAATAAAAATACAGACAGACAAATGATACTCACAACAAACAATTAAAAAGAAATATCTTACAATTAAATATATTATTGGGTTGTTCAGAAAAAGTTGGTTTGTTAAAAAAAAATCTGAGAAGTTTTGCAAGGATGAAATTTTGAAGTTACCCTTAAAAATGGTGAAAAATTGTAGTGAACGGCACTTTTATTAAATTACAAATTTATATATTAATAATTATAATTGTTTAATTATTAATACTAAAAAAACCTTAATGAGTTGCATTTCGCTCTTCCATCAAAATCGACACGAACTTATTTATTATAAATTATTATTTATTTATTGCAAAGTTGTAATATTAAATGTTAAGCAATCTCAATACGTAAGATATATGGGTAAATACGCGATAAACACTTATATGTATATGTACATCGGTGTATAATGATATAAGTAAAAGGAAAACAGTGCACACATGCATATGCAATTGAGTTATGATCCAGTAGTGCAGCTGATCGAAGATACAAATAGATCTCGATTGTATATATCCAATAGTTATTCTCGTTTTATACACCGATACTCTTCTTCTTCTTCTTCTTCTTCATTTTCATCTTCATCTTCTTCTTTTCATGACTTGCAAGGACGTGCTAATGGTTTTGGCACTAAAACCGACGGATGTTTGCCGAAAAACACCATTACGAGAGAAACGATGTGTTTTATTCGCTTGGGGTATAAAAAAGAAATTTCCTAGTAGGCGTAAACTAAATCGTTTTATTTCTTTCTTCTCGCAAGGTCGATTTAAATGATAAGAAGAATTTTACGTAATATTTATTTTGTGTGTGTGTGTCTGTTTTTTTTTTTTATTATTCTTATTATTGCAAATTTATTTTAAGAGAACAGATATATTATAATAATGATTACAATTCAAACAATTTATATACTTTTATTATCAAACTAACAGAGATAATCATGACTCTTTGTTAATAAACAAATAATTACGATTATAAATTGAGATATTAAACTATTCTATCTTTCAAGTTGAATGAAACTGCACAGAGTGTGCAAAATTTGATTAAAATCGGTTCAGTAGTTTAAAAGTCCATTGCGGACAAACAACGTGACACGTCATTTATATATATTTAAAAAAAAAGAAAAATCGTATTTGGAAAATTAGAAATAAACGAATTAGGTATTTGAAAAAAAAAAAATAAAATTCGTGTTATCTATTATGTCAAGATTTCGAGAAAATAATGAAATTGTTAGAAATAAGATAAAATTAAGAAAAAGATAAGTAATAGATTGTACGATGTTAGTTCTACAATCGTTTATCTATTATCATTGATACGTAAAACTACGTATTTATGTTATCAGCAAAGATAGGAAATGAAAGATCAAAAAGCAACGAGGAGTTAAGAAATAAATATACACGTATTATATATATTTTGTATAAAATATGCAACTGATGCACTTGAATGAATCGAATGAACGAATAGAAACAGAAAATCTTGACTAACAAATCAAAAAAAAAAAAAAAAAAAAAAAAAAGAAAAAAATGAGAATAAAATAGGAAAAGGGAAATGGATAAAAAAGAGAAAAATAGAGACACGATTGTTTTATCCCTACAGTTTAATCGAGTTCGTTCACACTATTCTAGATTTGGGATAATGTCGTAATCGAGTAGAGGTAGCAACTGTTCTGGCATTATTCCAGGTCCCCTCAGATAGAAGGTAACTTTAAACGTAAGATTAACAGCTAGAAAAGAACGAATTAGAAAAAGACAAACTTAATAGATAAACACTTTGCACTTTACAAATGTATTTTCGTTAAATAATTAATTCGTCGTTATTTGTTCCTTGAGAATTCTTCTTTTTAATTTGCAAAGATTAAATCATCTGACAAGATTTCTCGATTATCGATCGTGAAAATTCCTTTTATGAAAGTGCGTAAAGATAAGAAAGAAAGAAAGAAAGAAAGAAAGAAAGAAAGAAAGAAAGTAATTTTCCTTTAAAGGCTAATTCCTATTCGCTCTAATTAATAATCTCATTCGTCAAGTTGTAGAAGAACCAACAAAATCCTTCTATTAAATCAGAACTTTAAAGAAAGAATAGAATTTTCTAAAAATTCGTTTAACTGCGTGGGTGTGTTGTTATAATCCTTTTCCAATGACCAATCTTCTTCTTCGTCTTCTTTTTCTTTTCATTTTTTCTTTGATATATTTTTTGTTGATTTCACACTAACCTTTCGTAATAGATAAATTGCTTAGAATCTTTTCACATTGCTAGGAATTTTCATGACGTATTTTGATGACGTTAAAACAGACTACATGACGCGATATCTTCTGCTTAGCACAAATCGATTAGTTTTAGTTATTTAAAGAACTTCAACTAAACTAAATCTAATTATAGTTTGTCATTCGCGCATAAGCCAGAGGAGAAAAAGGTTTAAACTGTAGTCAATCAATATACATAATATAACTAAGTGTTTCTACATTACCGACATGGTCAAGACAACATCATAGTCATCATCATCATCATCATCATCATCATCATCATAAGAGTTTACAATTCAAAAGGGTTACCCTTGCGTACGTACGCACCTCTTTGACTAGTTAGTTTCTATACTTGACGATAGAGAACACTACATGAAAGAGCGATTACGTCAGTTCCTGTTATGGAGGGTAGAAGTAAGGAGTAATATCTCTTACGGAAGAAAATGTGAAAAAGTGTGCAGCATTTTTTGAAAATAACAGTTCAAAAACCTTCCAGAATGGCGCTGATGAAGACTGGTGTTATGGGTAAAATTAGTGTTGTGAAATTTGTCTTTCTTGTTTATTTCTCAATCCTACTCTAATAATATTTGGCGCTTCCTCTTGAAAATTTACCCACTAGGTACTGTGGCGCCACCATAATTGAATGCATTTCGTCGGACACTTTTCATATACAGTAATGTTACTCCTTACCTCTCTACTCTCCATAATATTATCGTTAAAAGATATTGTACAAATAAATAGATTTGTTCTTTATTTTGCTTTTTCTTATAAATAAACAATATGGCGAAGATGAAAATTGATGAAATTTATGAGCCTGCAAATAGACTGCAAATTTATGTTTCAATAATATTTATACAGTATAATGTAATATAAATATATAAAAGAATATTTAAGTGTTTTCCTCCAAGACTGGTGTTCCTGTTCAAATAAGTAATAAATTATAATATATTTAAAAAAAAAAAAAAAAACAATGAAAAATAAACAAATATTTGCAATTATTATGATGAATGGATTGTTGCTTTTGAATTTAAAGAAGAAGAAGACAAAAAATAAAAAACAAAAGAATATATTTAATAATATTGATAAAAAAAAGAAAGAAAGAAAGAAACAGTGATATTATGACAGGTCCTTATTAATCCATCGATTTATCTTTACACTTACTTACTTACTTTACTTGAGCATATTGACATAAGAGAAATTAGCAAGATCATGTTAAACGAATCGACGAGTTAAAAAAAAAAAAAAAAAAAAAAAAGAAAGAGTTTCACAGTCAAGTTTCGTAATCTCTTATTTGCACCTGCTTATCACTTCCGGTAAATATAATTATTCCAAGTGTATATATATATAAAATCTTGGAATAATCACGTTGCACTTGAAAAGCTCACGAAAAGCTTACGTTTGTATTAATTATTCATTCAGAATATTGACAATACACTTATATATATATATTGGGTTGTTCAGAAAGTAATTTCGTATTTCTTTAATGAATATAAAAATAATTTTTGCTTAAAGGTTAAACCTAGGCCTTTTAAGTGGGTGGGTGGGGTAAACAGTTGAATTTGATCAATTTAACTTCTCATCATTCTCATGTGTTACTATTTGCCGGTTTGTATCAACTAATGCCCATTATTGTGTCGAGGAAAAAAACGAAATTATTTTCCAAACAATCCAATACATGAGTAGCAAACTCTTTAACATAACTTGAGGCCCAATTAAAATAGAAAAAAAAAAAAAAATGTACGTCCTTCGTGGCAACTAATTCTAATGTAAAGTCTAACAATAAGACCTTCGTGACCAATCTCATGGAGATCTCTATTAAAAAAAAAAAAAAAAAAGAAAGAAAGAAAAATAAGAAGATTAATCACCCAGTAGAAGTAGCCTATTTAGTTGATCCTATCAAAAAACTTGGCCTCACGAAAACAAAGTGTCTAGACGTCTCAACAAGACGATGAGAGAACACGTTTTTTTTTTCCCTTTCTTTTTATTTGACTTTTTTCGTTTTACTTCATGGTCCATCAGAAACGTTCGAAAATGGTAATCCAATCGAGAAAAAAAAAACAAAAAAACTTTACTACCCCTCTGATGTATCAAGATTTTCCAATCATTTTCTTTTGCTGTACACCCTTCTCCTGTCTTTTTAAACTTTTTATCATCGAAATAGATAAGATTTGAAAACGGCTCGTGCGTTATCAGAATAAAGCACGTTCCCCCACCCCCCCCCACCCACCCACCCTTAAAGTTCACGAGATTAATGATGACGTTAATGCAAAATACGAATCTCTATGTGATCGTATCTTTTTTTCTTTTTTCTTTTTTTTTATTATATTTATCGTTAAGACATTAATACCGGTGTATTTTTTGTTCAAAATGTAATTAGAATTAAATGCATATTGTTTAAAGATAATGTAATATATGAAATAAGTTTTGGTTATTCTCGTGGAAGTTTTTCAACCAGTAAAAAGGTTAATTCGAACTCTTTGTGTCGGTTATGTCAGGATTGACTGCTGCAGGCTCACATCTAAGGATTCCAACAAGGATTATGAAGAAGAAGCACACGAAAGCACAATGTTAAAGAAAAAAAAAAAAAAAAAAAAAAAAAAAAGATAAAGAAACGAGTAGGTGACATGAGTAGAAAGAGAAGAAAGGGGGATGATGTGTTCCAACCCCTTTACCAACTGATTTTTCATTGACTATTGACCAAAACAAATAATAATGAGAAATAAAATAAAAATATGAAACGTCGTCTTTAGTAGTCAGAGGGTTGAAACAATAACTAGAAGAAAATTTGTATTGATTAACTAAATAGGTTGTTCGGATTACGTATGAAAAAAAGGTAAGGTAAGAAGTAGGTGTGCCGTATATGATGACACACATACACACGAGAATATATGCGTGTGTATTTATACAAGACGAGTGCGCGCGCGCAATAAGAACAGCTGATTGCTCACTACCGGTGACAGATCAATGAAGCGCTAAATCAATATATATCCCCCTATGTGAATATTATACACAGTGTTTCTTGTTAACAGGTATTAATAAGATTCATTTCTTAGCACGTGATTTAATTTACGATTAGAATTGAAAAAATTGTTTCTCAATTATGTTATACTTATGACAACTATGTAATTTTTTTTTTTTTTCTTATCAAATGACCGAGTTTCATTTTACAGCTACAGTAATAATTTATTTATAGTTGTCTATAGTTAAAGAAAAATACATATATGAAAAAGATCATTGAACGAACGAACGAATTGTTGGCTGGCTTGTGAAGAAGAGAAGAAGAAGAAGAAGAAGAAGAAAATCTTTTTGATTCTCGGCAAGAGTTCGTAACTTTATTTTATTTCAACGGTTAGCTGGTGGTGTGTTTGTAATTTTTGTGGACACGTGGTCAACATCTGTGAAACGTCTGCTGTTGCTGCTTGCTGCTGCAAATCTCGGTGACGTCTTAAAATAGAAGAGCATAGGGAGAATAGAGAGAAAGAAAGAAAAAAAGAAAAGAAAAAGAAAAAGTTCGAATACCCACGTCGTTTTATTCGTTTGAAAGAAGGAAAAGATATGTGTGTGTTTCTTCGATAGTATTTCATTTGATTCACTTTTCATCTAACTCGTAAAGAGATAGTTTTACTTTAATTCTATAAATTAAATATTATACTTTGTGTTTCTTATTTTAATTTACGAGTCTACGAAAAGTTCAGTCAATGATCGAATGTACGAAAAAAAAAATTTGTTCAATTTACGAGAATCAATGAACTACGAAGAAATTCGTCAATGCACGAGTCTACGAAAAGTTCAGTCAATGCTCATTGATCATTGACGAATTTCTTCGTAGCTCATTTGATCATTGACTAATTTCTTCGTAGACTCAAAATAATAATAATAATATAATATTTTTATTCTTCTTTCGTTTATAATCAAAAGTAAAGGGTAAAATACTCTTGAAAATAAAATACAAATTTTTTCAAAAATATATTACATTTAATAATATTGAAATCAATGAAAATTAAAAGCATAAATAACAGATAAAAATCTATCTATATAAAAAAAAGATTAGAAATAAAGTTTAGATAGATTGAATTCTCTCTCTCTCTATCTCTCTCTCTCTCTCGTATTGAATTCTTTGTAATAGTTGTGTCCTGTATTACTGACCGAGAGAAGAAAATTGCTTGAATCAACGCGATTGGTGGCGCCTTTGGACTTGGTAAGTGGCGCCCTCGTGCCACTACACTAACATGGGTCGATGAAGGAAAGATTAAACGCAGGCGTGAAAGCGCTTACGGAAGGAAAGGGAAGGAAGGAAAGGGAAGGGAAGGGAAGGGAAGGGAAAGGGAAGAGAAAGAACGGATCGAAAGGTCTCCGTTGCCGGCACCGTTGCTTACCCAGGTGGTCCTCCCCCCACACACCCCCCACCCACCCATCCCGATCTTTCTCGCAGTATTCAATGATCTCTCGTTTCTTCTTATTTCCCCTTCCTCCTCCTCTTTTTCTCTTTTATGCAGTTATGCTTGGCTTTGTACAACACTACCAATCTAACTACTGTTTTTTTTTATGGGTGTGTGTGTGTGTGAACACACAACACAACACAACTACGGTGTAAACGCGGATACGTCAAAGGAAATGCCGTTGGCTTTTCTAACAGAGAAAGAGAGATAGAGTGTTAAAGAGAGGGAGAGAGAGAGAGAGAGATTGTAGTATGCATTCGTGTGGGTTATGTAATGACGTCATCAATGTTTGCATCGAATCGACGAATTATGCCAATCACGCACACACTACATACATATCCTATATAAAACTAGTATTCGATATATGTATATAAATATATATATTTAAGTAATAGGGGGGGGGGGAAGTTTCTTCATATTTTCCTGATCGATCAGACCTTTCAGTATTTCTCACATAACTCTCTCTCTCTCTCGGGGAAATAATATTACACGACGGTTCTTTTGATAATAAATCATAGATAGAATGAAATAAGATATACGAACTTTGCTTGTTATATTTGTTTGCATGCATTTCTACATACCTCTCTCTCTCCCTCTCTCTCTTTTTACGAATGAATTAATTCCAACTACGTTCGTTCAACTTTAACCTTAGTTGCACCACCTCGTATGGCCAAGGTCGTGACACCTGTACTACCGGGGAAAACGAATATCGTCAAGGTACCAAATAGAACGTGGAACGTCGTAACTCGTCAATTTATTTGATAAAAGAGAATAATAAATAGTTACTCACGAAATTCATCGTTTTAAATGAAACAAAAATGTCGACATTAATTATTATAAAAGCATGTGTTCCCCGTCCCATCAATGATCATCATCGTCATCATTAGTCAGTCAAGGCTTTTTAAATCTTTCATGAAAATATTTATACATGTTTTATTTCCATTTAATAATTAAAAAACAAAATAATAAATGTTTAAACTTAATGAACCATTTTACTATTCGCATAAAATTATACGAACTGTTGTTGTTGGTAGGGTCAGTATATTTTAAAGAGACAAATCTCTTGAGATGATGATTCCTCTCTCTCTCTCTCTCTCTGTACGTAATGATGCTGTCGTAGTTTAACCTTGAAACGAGAAAAACAAGGTGTGGTCTGCCCTAAAGGCTTGGCCTAGCACCAGAAACTTCATCGAACTCTCTCTACGACCTGTAAAAAACACTAAAACCACCACCAAATCTAACACGAATGAAACGAGAGATTTGGAATATAAAAGAAAACTAGGTGAGAATAAAAGGACTCTGTAAAAGTATTCAGAAAAATTGATGATGCACATGTGTTTAAATAATTTCAATGTATTTTTGATTATCATTGGTAAGATAATGCAACACTGTAGTATCAATCTCACATATAAGTCCCCCCATTACTTTAAAACAATCCAATAATTCCGAATCATCGTGTATTACAGAAGTGTACCTGAACAGGTATACCAAACTACTTATCGTCAGAATGACATTTTTTAATGTCGAAGAAGATAATGTTGTTGGTTTTCAATAAAAATTTGAATCGATCTATTATGAAGGCCATCGATTATATAACAAACAGATATAACTATAACGATACTGATAAAAAAAAAAAAAAAAACAAGAAGATATAATCGAGCAAAGAAATACCGATTATCGATTCTCGACTAACTATAAAAGTTGATTTGGGGTCAGGACGATTCCCCATCTTCTGTTCAACTCCCTTTTTTTTTCTTCTTTTCACTCGCTCCCTAGGATAATCGATCGTTGATACTCAAAAAAAGCTTTTCTTCGTTAGCTCGAAATCGGTGCCTGGCAACCGAGAGAAAATATATCAATACGTAATTATACCACGTGGTGATGATTATTTTTAAATTAGTATAATACACCCTAACCAGATGTAATCAAGTTAGATTAGATTTATTTTATCGCTCACGTATTCTCTCTCATTCATTCAGAACAATTTAACTACCCCTTTCTTGTTGTTGTTGTTGTTGTTGTATAATGTTACTACTACTATTTAAACAACGTGTTGTGATTTGAAATAATACACAATTTATTATAAAACGAATTATCTAAGTTAACTATGATCCAGAATCAAAGGATTAAAAACTGCATGCATAGATCTGCAGTGAGATCAACAAAGTTCGTGTCCAAAAAAAGATTCTTGGCATAGTACAATTCTTCCTCTATCTTTCTCTCTTTTTTCTCTTTTTTTTCTTTTTTTTTATCACATACACACGTCTATATACAGGGTTGTGACCGAGTTATCTTCTCCGTAAAATGTTACAAGCATATTTTATAAGAAAAATTAAAGAGACTATGTTGTATAAGGATAACTTTATTTAAAAAATTTTAATCGTGATAAGATATCAGCAGCAACCCTTGCCGTTCATTTTATCTTTTTAATATATAAATATAAATTACGTGTCACGTTGTTTGTCCGCAATGGACTCCTAAACTACTGAACCGATTTTAATCAAATTTTGCACACTCTGTGCAGTTTCATCCAACTTGAAAGATAGGATAGTTTATATCTCAATTTATAATCGGTATAAAGTAATTCGTTCACTTAAAGACGTGTGTATCGGACTGATTGTGAACCACAGCAACGCGTGGCGGGGGGCACTCCTAGTTTTTTCATAGAAAAATCCTAAGACAAAATATACAGGAAAAGATTGCAGTAATAACCGTTATGTTTTCATTGTCTTTTTCTTAAATAGTTTATAGCATCGATCGATAGTAACAATCTTATTGGTTATAAAATATAAAAGTGTATTCCATTCCTCCTCTCAAAGTAATAAGTCAAATAATTTCATTCCTAATAAGAGAATTTCCTATATAAAGTGTTAGGGTAAATTCTATCAAAGTTCCGCCACCACTTCCCTCCAAATGGACGACGTCGAATCAAAAGCATCGATCGATGCAAACCCCCCTCCTCCCTCCTTTCCTCCTCTCCTCTCCTCCCTCCTTATTCTCTCCTATCCTCCCCCTTTTCTCTACATCTACTATCTCTCTCAAACATGGTAGGTAAAATTTGCGTGCCATCACCTATGGTAGTCGTGGTCTTCTCTCCATTGCGAATAGTTTAATATTATAGGGGCATATTGACCCAGATCCCATTAGTAAACTCTCTTACGCACTTACGCATGCGCGCCTACCAACGATATATCGCGGTACAAACGATATATCTACATATATATATATATATATATATATATATGTGAATCATTAATAACATAATAATTGATAATTAATTTTTCTAAGATAAAAAAGGTGTAAGGACAATTCGTAAAATTGTTGTTTCGATCGTATGCAACAAGCTTTACTTTCCATTACTACTTTTATATTAATCAAAAGCTCTCTCCTCAACACTCGAGAGTTCGCGTATATATATATATATATGTACATATATGTATATATGTTAGTAGTTAATAACGAAGCACGAAAAGTTGACGTTAGAACTGTAATTAGATTCTGTCCGGGATGGCATATCGCGGAGGACTTTTAAAAAGCTTAGGGGGACTTTTGTGACTTTTACTGGAAAATCATTTAAGCTCTTTTTCCTAAAAGTATGAAAAATAGAGAGAGAGAGAGAGAGATAATGTATAGCTAATTAAATATACGTAGATGCATTGGAATAAATGAATAATTAATTAGTTAGATAAATAAGTAGATAAAAATAGAAAGTGAAGAAAAAGAAAGGGAATAAAAAAGTTTTCTAAATATAGTAAATGAGGATTAATGCATTGCCAATGACACGCTATACTTGATGAACGAATACACATATGCGTGTGCAGAGTACACGCTAATTGCAAATGAAAACAATTTTCATGAAGTTTCATTAACTAACCGAATGAATGCCTTTAACTTTTACTTTGATTTATCTTTTTTTTTTTATTGAAATATCATCTACAGAGATATATATATATATCATTATAAAATATGGGCATCTCATGGTGGAATGACAGGGTGGAATGACACGTTGCAGTCAACCCGACATAGCCAGGATATTGACCCACTTTGCTGATCGTTCTCGAGTTGTTTCCTTCGTGTGCTTACAAACGCGTATCACACCATGTAGAAAATTGTTTAATCGACAGTTTAATTTGTGCATTCTTCTTCCACTTTTTTTATTTATATATTATAATCATAATCAAATTATTTGCACTGATAGGATTTATATATATATAATTACATCAAACGATAATATTTGCTTATATGAAAAAGTTCGTGTCGATGAATATTTTTGATATATTAAGGGGTGGTCAATAAAATCAACGATAATACAATATATATTTAAAGCAAACAAAAAAAAAAGAAAATACGCGAGAGATAAATTGTGTTGAAATAAAGTAATTGAAAAAATATCGATTTTCAATTCGATCAAAAGTTATTGACGGTAAAATTGTAAAGGTAAAAAGGAATAGATAATAAGCTTTGAAATCGAGAATAAGTCCTCCTCTCTCGGGAATCATCATTTAATTTATGAGATTGTCTCTCTCTCTCTCTCTCTCTCTCTCTCTGTCTGTCTGTCTTTCTCTTTTTCTCTTTAGTGGCTATCGGATTTACGTATAGCGCCGTATAAACTTTCCCGTTGAAAAGCTGAAAAGCTGAGACGGTGAAACATGTCCGATGCTATTCTCGTACCTGTGACACGTCGGGGTCGTTATATATACATATACATATACATATATGATTTTGGCACGAAATTATAATCGACGCACGGTCTTTTATAATATAATCAAGCTTATAATACTTCTTCCTTTTTCTCTTTGACCCAACCAACCACCCACCCTTTTCTTGTCCTCGGAGAATAAACCTTATCGAGTTTAAATGACCAATAATAAGATTGTCAAAATATACACTTTAGTAACTGTCGTATCATTCACATACGATTACTTTAACAACGTTATTCATTAATAATTCAATTCATTTAATTATTCATTCCATTTATTACGTGTGGTATATTTCACTTTCTTTTTTTTTTTTTTTTTTTAAATGAACTACAAATTTTTTAATAATAAATACAATTATAATAAAACATATATATATATATAAAAAAACATCTGATTATAAATCTTATTTTCAAATGTAATTGACATATTAATTAATATTATCAAGGATCAATAAATTCAACCTAGATTCTCCAATATGGCAAATGAAACGATCGAAAGGGATTGATATATTATACTAACCGCATCGACGAGTTAACGCATATTAAAGCATACATCGATAATGCGCGTATACATTTATACACACATATATATATATATATATATGTAAGCGTGACCGCGTATTAATATGCATACAAGTATATGCATAATTTCGTTTGATAAGTTAACGACGTATTATCTATCGGCAGTGCACCGTAACATGCGTCATCTTTTTTTTTGGCAGTTAAGTGGGTTAAAGAAGACCTTTGGAAAACGTCCAAACTATATATGTATATATATGTATATATCAAATGAGAAGAAAACGCATAAGCATATTGTATACATATATATATATATATGTGTGTGTGTGTACGTATAAAGGATCCCTTCGTATCTCCAACCTACACGTAACATGCTTAAGATGTTAAAGAAGAAAAAGGAAAGGCATGCTGCTAGTTAAATAAAAAAAAATATCAAAGAGAGAGAGAGATAGAAGAAACTCTGTGAACGTTTAGAATTATTCCTCTCTTTTTGTACAAACAATATTTCTCTTTCTCTAATTTTCTGTATACGCGAGAATACTTTTTACTCTTTTACTTGTTACATGTAAATAGTCTATTTTCTTTTCTTTTCTTTTCTTTTCCTTTCCTTTCCTATCTTTTTTATTCTTCTTTTTCTCTTATTTTATGTACGTTACATATAACTGTCCTCTGTCTCTTTCTATCTTACTCTTACTTTCTGTACATTTGTCTCTATCTCTCTCTTTTTTTTTCTTCTCTTGCGTCAGAGACGGTCGATATTTGCTGGCACATACGAGGAATATTTTATTCACATGGAGAATTCGTGAGCTTGGAAAAAGAAGTAGGAATAATTTAAAAGGTCGGATGGCCTCAGAGTATCCCAAGTCTATGGACCCAAGTATTCCCGAGGAAAACATTTATTTTGTTTTTAGTATTACTCTAACTCTGCCTGCCTGCCTGCCTGCCTGCTTGCCTGTACTATCTTACCACTAAGCAATACCACCATCAAAGTATTAGTAACAGCAACGTCAAGAATGATTCTTCTCTTTGCAAGAAATAAATAAAGAAAAATGATTAAATGATTCCCCAATGAAAAATAATCGTAGGATATAAAAGACAGCGAAACTATAAAACTTCAACACGAGTGTTTCTTCCCCAATAACGAACTGCTACTATTGAAACTGCAATTATATTAAATGCATACAAAAAAAATAACACGAACTTACAAGTCTCTTCGGGAATCGATTGCAGCATCTACGTAGAATTTTATCTCGATTATAATTTAAAATAATTCACGATTAAAAGAAAAAAAGAAAAAAAACTACGATAAAATGAAATTTTCCAATAATTTTGTGATCCTTTTCACGCATACAAACATTAACAACATAAACGCACTAATCACACGCGAAGAAATATTTTTATTTTGAATTTCTATATGAAGAAGTAACGAACAAGTGCACACGTGGCAAACAGGGATTCCCCTTTTTTTAAAACGCGTCAAGATGCAACTCGTTCTTCGCGATTACTAACGAACGAAGGAAAGTCAATCCGTGGACGAGTATGTCTTCACACATACATACATACATACACATATATATAAATGTTCTGTCTTTATCTTTTGATCTCTATCGAGAAGCAGGAACGTGTACGTAAATCAGGTGGCCGCCAAGAATGCAACGCATAGGATGCGCTTTCATCGATAGGAGGTTCATCCAGCACGTGGCGCGGTTAAATGCCGTTTCAAAGTAATGCGCGCGCACGTACGCAAATAATTGCTTGACCAATAAGTATAATGCCAGACATTTTTAGTTATTTATATTTAACAAAAAAAAAAAAAAACATACATATATATAGTTACAATATTTCTTATTTATCTGCATTGAAAATTGTTGATACTTTATAATAAAAAAAATTACTTTCGTATAAATCGATCGAAGATAACTTTGAAGTCGTCGCAATACGTAAAAGAAATGGCGAAGGAAGAACTAACGAAACAATTCGATTTATGACATTTCTACCACTCAAGAGTCAACGGAGGAGTACTAATGAGATCATAAGACGATTGGAAAGAAACAAATAAATGTCATCAGGCAACCATTAAAAAATACTTAGAGACTATTCAAATGAGTATTGCTTTTATTATTTGATCGTTAAATAATTATTACGAAAAAGGGTAATTAACAAAGGAAACAAACAGAAAGTGTTACAAAATTGATCCATCTAAATATCATTAAAAATATATTAATTCATTTAATTGGGGAATGGTAATTGTAATTTTACGTATTGTTTTAGATTAGATCTCTATTGATTAAATTAGAAGAAAATGAAAGGAAAAATGCGTGTAAGGTTTATACTTTTTCTCTTCATAAAGTCTTGTGTGTACTGTATTATTCGGTAAGTTGGATAGAAGATCCCAGGCGTAATAGTGTAGGAGATACGGGGGTGGTTGGTAGGAAAATGGAGTGGGGGTTGGGTGGTAGATAGGGTGGATATGTTAACCCACCTGGAGATAGAGGGAGGGTAGGAGATTATAATAGAGAATGTAAGTGTAGTAGTGGTAAAGGCAAATAGAGAGTGGTAGGTGTATAGAGAAAGGTGGTAAGTACTCACTGCTGATTTTGACGCCGCCGAGGGGCGGATTCGCGGGCGGCTTGTTGCCCTCGGCGAAGGAGGTGGTCCTCGGTCGGCCGCTCATCCTGAAGCCGGGAGCTGAGGAAGCTCCACCTGGCAGGGCCGCTATTGGCGCGGCTGCGCTGCTTCCGCTGGCCGCCGCCTGGTCGGCCGGCCGTGCCGCTTCCTTTTCCTTCTCTTCGCAAATGCCTCACAAGGAGGGACCTGGTAATAACGCGTTGTCCTCCTAGACGACACCACCTCGGACATCAATGACGTTACAAAGGATTATCACATTGCAGGCGCGAGCAGCAGCCTCTTTGGCTGACTTGCTCCTCTCTTCTTCTTTTTCTTTTCTTTTTTTAACTTTTTCTTCTTCAACAACCCTTTTTGTCTTTCCAATCTATTCTACTCACGCATGCACGATATGACACGACACGACACAACACGACACCGATTAAATACGACAGCAACGACGACGACGATGACAACGAAGCGACACCTTCGCGTTACGACACACTATACACCTACACCTCTATATACCACCACCTCCTACTAACTCCACCTCCTCCTCTTTCACCACCAACACTACCACCATCGACACCAACGACGTACAATGACGAAACGAAGAAAACGACGACGACGACGACGACGACGACGACGACGACAACGACGATGATGACGGATGAGAAGAGCGAGTAACAGTAGATTTTAATAGTGTAATAAGTGACTGTGTGTAGGTGTGTAATAGTAGTTTAATTAACTATTGCTGTGGTTGCTGCTACCGCTATTGGTAATGTTAAAAGGAAAGGGACGAAGAGAGGATACCACACAGAGCGAAGAAGATGACGAAGAGGGGGAGGGAACCCTTGACGCGCGATCGCCGATCGAAGGCGCGATTTTACGGACGGAGGCGTCGAGCCTGCCTCTCTCTCTCTCTCTCTCTCTCGTGATCGCAGCGACGCGTTGCGGTCAAAATCTAGTAACTCCCGTTAGGTAGCCCAAGCGCCACTTTTTTCGAATCTCTTTAATCTTTTCTTTTTTTTCTTTTTATCTTTTTATTTTCTCGGTCAAGCACGTACCGCAATGATAATAAAAGAGAGATAGAGTTAATATTTGTCTAATTATTTATTCCGTCTATTTGTTCCTTTTTTTTTTATTTTTTATATCTCTCTATTCTGACAGAGATAGAGATAACACTCGTAGTAGTAAAACGTCGGCAACGACTTCAGTGGTAACCTGAAGAGGGAGGTAGGGGTCGATGTTTTCGGGATGGTTCGTACGCGCGAACCAATGCGAATAAACGCGAATAAACGCGAATAAACGCGAATAAACGCGAACCAATCCGAACGAATGCGAACGAGCAAGGCGCACCAACCGCACTCTTTCTATCTTTTTCTTTCTTTCGTTCGTTTTCTCCCTTCTTCTTTAACCGCAGTACTTCGGATCACGGCTCGGGTTTCTTCGCCTCCACCGACGACAGCAGCACCGTTAACTACACAACACGATTTAAAGCAAGCAACCGTGCGAGCGACTCGAGAGACTGGATCTTTTAATTCCGATTGGATATCACCGATATATGCGCGTACGAATGAACAAACGAATTAATTAGAAATTCCTTTTCGGGCACACACACGTAAGCCCTCTTGGTCGTCGTCGTTGTTCTGTTCTCCTCGGTAATTCGACGCTCGCGCTACCTCTCGCCTCTTCTTCGAACGCTCTTTTCTCTTCTCCTCCTACGATTCTCTTACTCTTTCTCTCTCTTTCTTTCGGCGGGTGTGCGCGCGCGCAAGCGAGATCGCTCACCGTCGTTGTCGTCGTCCGTCCCTTTTCAACGTCGTGTGCCACGGTCGTGCGCGCGAGGGGGGAAAATCATCGGCTCGACGCACCACACCACCACTACTACTCTACCACCGCACTATATTACTATTACCTTTTCTTTCTCTCTTTCTATCTATCACCCTTTCGCTCGCTCTCATACGCACGCACGCACGCACGCACGCTCGCTCACCCGCTCTCGCTCGCTCTCTCTCTCTCTCTCTCTCTCGCTCCTTCACACAATAGCACACTTAATTTTTTTAGGAATATTAATGAGCGCCGAAAGACCACCACTACTTTTTTGTTTCCTTTCTTAGGATTTAGGTAGCCTCTGGTTTAGTCTTTCCCCTTTTGACCTGGTTGTATTACGCCTCTCTTCCACTTCTCCAACTCTCGTCCGTCCGTCCGTCTGTCCGTCCTCCCGTCCGTCCGCCGTTGCTGTTGGCAGGAACCGTCCTCTCGTTTCTCAGTACAGTTCTTCCTCTTCCCTCCTCTTTCTTCTTCGCCTCCTCCAGCTCTTTCTCCTATCTCTTTTCTCAGCAGGCTTCTCACGAGCAACTTGCCAGAGAGGCTCACGACATTTTGTCGCTTTAAACGCGGAAGTAATAATACGGTTAAACAACGGGGGCGTAGGACTAGGACTTTTTGTAACTACAAACGCCAAAACGTTGAATAATTGTCCCCACGTCTTTTTCTTCGTCGTCGTCGTGTTGTTCTCCTTGTTCTTCTTTTCCACTACCTTCTTCTCCTCCTCCTCCTCCTCCTTCTTCTTCTTCACCACCACCACCTCCTCCTCCTCCACCTCCTCCACCTCCTGACGTAGTCGTCGTCGTCGTCGTCGTAATCTTCTTCTTCTTCTTCGTTCCCTATCCGATATCCTGTAACGAATGATATCGAAATCGAGCAATATGATTTTACTTCGATATTGGCTCAACGATTGGCCTTCTTTTAGCCAACGTGAAAATAAGTCTTTATTCTTTTGACAATAAACGACGACAACTTCTTCTCCACTTACTCGTCGAACACGGGAACACCACACCAGGCACGGATTTTTCGAAGCCTCCTCAGACATTGACCCGTTCGGCCGAGATCGGGCTACTCGAGTGTCCACGGACATTCCCGAACGTGACGTCAGCGATATACCAACCCCCTTTACAGCCCCCGCCCCACACACACTCCGCGCCCTAACCAAACACGATTTAGCAACACTCGATAGCTGGCACCACCGGCAAACCGCCGCCATTACTAACCTCAAAATATCCTCCATTTAATTTCTAGTATTTCCATTCTCATCTCCGATCTGCCATCTTTCTTCTTCTTACTACGATTGCATCTGTCGTACATTTTCATTGACTCCTATCGGAAGTTACTAGAGTATAGTGATTTTTTGTTTTTTCATCGTTGGTATCATTGCATTACTTTTTTTCATTTTTCTTTTTTTAGGTTACACCACTACTGTCAGTTAGATTATCTGACGCATTCTGACGTGTACAAAATTGCGATATCATTGATAGGTTAGTTCGGAGATTAATGTGTTACGGTTTTCTTTATTATTAAAATATTATACAATCATGCTCGACCTTTTTACGATATTTAGTAAAGGTGGCATTGTTTTATGGTGTTTTCAAAGTACTTCGCAAATTTTTACACCCAGCGTTAATGCCTTAATTAGGAGTGTTATTTTGCAAGTAAGCATTTCAAACATCTGGCATGATTTATATCTCATGTCAATAATATTTTTATCCATGTTTTTTTCTTTTTTATATCAAATATTTCATGTTTTAATCAATCTCATCGATAATGACAATTAACGTAATCAATTGCTTTTTTTATTGTTTTTTCTTAGGAACGTACTGGAAATCACACGTTCGAGCATGAATCATTACGTTTACAATATAAACTTGACAATGAATTTGAATTAGTATTTGTAGTAGCGTATCAAAAAATACTTCAATTGTCGTACGTAGATAAATTTTTAAACGACATACATCTTCAATTTAGAGATAAATTTAAAAATGAATTGGAATCGTCCCAGTGGTTTACGAATTTTGAATTTCAACAAAATTATAATAATGTATTGGTTGCCGCTGAGCAATGGGCACGGGCACAGGCTAAAATACCTAAACAAATGCGTACCTTTGATGAGAGTCTTAAATCTAAAAAGACTGTTGCTAGTATGATAGAGAGAAAAGACGATAAGGAGAATAAAAAACAGGGTATATAATTTATCTATTTATTTGTCAATAAGTAAATATATGTATATATATTGTTTTCGTAGTTTATATAGAACATAATTATCTGACATGGTACTTCAACGGTTAGTCTGTCTGCCTGCGACTAACAACATTTGGGTTTTTGCTTCTCAGGTAAAAAGAAGAAGGGAACTATTAACAATAATGAAATTGAGGATAGTAAGTTGCCTTCTCACCTTGCTTATTATTGAACAATTTAACCGCAGATGCATGTTTAACGATAATTTATTACATTTTTCTCATAGCATTGATATCAAATTATTATATACTTAATTATTTTAGCAAAGGTGCAAGAAGCACCAATCTTAGAATCTTCTAAACCACAAATCGGAATTATGGATAAAGAAGAAACACTTATTGCAAATCGTATTAAGCTGTCCCAAAAATTGAAAGGGCTACAGAAAAAAAATGATAAGCAGTAAGCTAAATTAATGCTTTTGAGTGTACATATATATGTATATAAGTAAAATGTTTACTCGTTTATTCATTAATAGAAAAAGTTCGAAGTCGGAAAAAGCGGGAAAGAAACCACGAGTTTGGGAACTAGGGGGTACTACCAAAGATCTCGCTTCGCTGGAACGTACCAAAGACAAACCGGAAGAAATAGGCGATTACGTTCCAGCTGATACAGGAGTAAATATCATTGCATGTAATTAATATGCTTACACGATTATTTGTAATATTTCAAGGATTATTTTAACTTGATTTTTTTTTTCCATATCTCGTATTTTATTAGTTGGTGGGTAAAATGAAGGGTACTATTCGCGATTTGGAAGTTGAGAGTGATTCCGATGATGAAGATTCTGACGAAATGGAAATAGAAAATTCGAAACCACAAGTACAAAAGAAAGCAAATAGCATGTTTTCTATGTTTAAGAGCCTTGTTGGCAATAAATCTTTAAAACAGGAGGATATGCTTCCGGTTTTAGACAAACTCAAGGATCATTTGATATCTAAAAATGTAGCAGCTGATATTGCGCAAAAGTTATGCGATTCTGTTCGAGTGAAATTGGAAGGAAAGGTTCTTGGTACATTTGATAGTGTAACGAGTACGATTAAAGCCACTTTAACCGATTCGTTGGTACAAATATTATCTCCTAAAAGGAGAGTTGATATTTTAAGAGATGCTTTCGAAGCTAAAAAGAATAATAGACCATACGTTATGTCATTTTGCGGTGTTAATGGAGTTGGCAAATCTACCAATTTGGCTAAGATTTGCTTTTGGTTAATAGAAAACAACTTTCGTGTACTTATTGCTGCGTGTGATACATTTAGGTAATCATCAAATATTCAATTATACATATGCACGTATATTCATTTCAATGGACGACGACTTTTATGTGGGAACCCTTATTATATATGTCCAACGTGTTTTTGTGTTTTTCCATTTTATTTAGAACAGTTATTGAATTGTTCTGATATAAGATGATTTTCGTTTTTAGAGCTGGTGCAGTAGAGCAATTGAGAACTCATATGCGTCATCTAAATGCACTTCACCCTCCAGAGAAACACGGAAATTTATCAATGGTTCAACTTTATGAAAAAGGTTATGGGAAAGATGCAGCTGGTATTGCTATGGAAGCTATCAGATTTGCTAAAGATTCCAGATTCGATGTGGTTTTAATAGATACTGCGGGAAGAATGCAAGATAATGAACCTTTAATGAGAGCTCTAGCTAAATTGATTAAAGTTAATGAACCAGATTTGGTATTATTTGTTGGCGAGGCTCTTGTTGGAAACGAAGCTGTAGACCAACTAGTCAAATTCAATCAAGCTCTAGCAGATTATAGTAATTCTACGAATCCTCATATTATCGATGGCATTGTTTTAACTAAGTTTGACACTATCGATGACAAGGTGTGCAACATTTATAAATATTTATTTTAATAATAGATTTATGATTATTTTAGTATTTTAATCCATCGATAAATAAAATGTTTAGGTGGGTGCAGCTATTTCGATGACATATATTACCGGTCAGCCGATTGTTTTTGTTGGAACTGGTCAAACTTATACAGATTTAAAATCATTGAATGCCAAAGCTGTTGTACATGCTCTGATGAAATGAACGGTACAGAAAACAGCAACTATAAATGAAATTGCAATATTATTTATTTGTAATGAAATTGATTTATCCATATATACATATATGAAGAAAGTAGCAAAAAAGAAATAAAAGAACAAATAAGACTACAGTTTATAATGAAAATAAAATATAAATTACTTTTAAAAAAATCTAACTTAAAAAACAGTTATTAGATAAAATTTCTTTAATTTCTTGATATTAATTAAGATATCATCGGTGACCTCACAATCATTCAGCATTCCTAATAGATTACATTACAAATTATTTAACATTATATTTATATTGTATAGATTTAATATAACAGTTTTATAATGGAAATTTATTAAAATCATCCAAAGTATTACTTTGTTTGTTCGCAATGTTGTATCTCTATTTGTAACTGTAAATTGTCATCGTGGATATTTTTTTTATTTTTTATTGATAAGAAATAATATAGTTTACGATTGTTGATATTTTATTGAGATTTATTTAAAAGCATCTGAAAAGATTCGTTTTTATTTCATTATCGTCTTTCTTTTAAAACTTTTGTTACAATTGGTCGATCTATCCATAAATTCTTTTCTTTACATTTTCACAATAGTATCATTAAATCTAACAATAAGAATAAAGGTGAATTTAAATAAGATTTGATAAGAAAGAAATAAGAGAAAGTATTCAATATATATTTCAAATAGTACCCATTGGTAATTGATCGTTAGCTCGACTATTTCTTTCTTTTATTTTGGAAATTTCATGTAAGCCTTCTTCTTCTTCTTCTTCTTCTAATTCCCAATGAACAGCGTCGTCGAATTTGTCTTCCTCTGCGACAGATCCGCAAACAGATGTACGCAGAATTAATCCTAAAAAACAATGATGGCAAAATGTATGAACACGTGCGTGCGTAAATTGAAATTATTCGTTTTCGCGCGTTTGCAAGGCGCATGCGTATTTCTTCTTCTACGTTTGAAATCGCGCATAACGTTCGCGATTTCCCGCGATTTCCCGCGATTTCTAACGCGCGTTCCCAATTCATTTCTAATTGTTTAAAACGAATTGTATAATTTTGAAGTAAATACATTTAAAATTGTTGTTGATTTATGTTTATTCAAAAGAAATGAAAATAAGTGATCGCGAATCGTAATTCGTTTGTGCTTGTCGCGAAAAAATAATTAATCTTTCCAACTCGGAAAAGAAGTGGTACAAGTTCTTTTATAAATTTTTATAAATTTAAAAATAGGTTTTTGTTTATTGCAAATATATTGTTCGGAATTGTAAGTTTGGAATTGTGAGTGCGTATATACGAATTCACTTGTATTTTCTTACCGGTTATTACACCAGAAATGGAAGCCATTAGTAAGGTAACGGTCAATGCAAGTATTTGATAACCTGCTTGTTCTAACGCTGTTCTATCGTTTCCAGGTAAAATGCCGTAATCGTTCCTCATCTCGGAAGTTAATTTTTCAAAGTTAGGTGCTCTTGCTGGGAAAATCTGTAAGAATATTTAAAAATGTAAAATTTAAGTACAGAGCAACGAAAGGTAAACAAAATTGAATGATACTTTGGAAGATTTTAGAATCGGGCGAGTTAGGTTATTTTACACGACTGGGGCGTGGGTGATCACAGTTTTAAAAATAAAGAAAAACTAAAAAATGAAAATAAGAAGAAAGATAATTTTTCAACGATAGAATTTATACAATGGTTAAAAATTTGGCAAACTCCGTTTGTAGATATACCTTTTTTGAAAATAGAAAGAGAAGTAAAAAGTTAAGGGATGTTCTTAGAGAATAACGATACCTCGTAAAGAGAATAATCGTAAGAATTCTGGGTAGCAAGTGCTGCCATGATCGCACCAAAAATTCCAGCGAGCACTCCTGGCATTCCATGTAAATTGTGAACCCCACAAGTATCGTGGATACGCAGCCGTTTCTGTATAAATGGCTGAAAATATATATAGGCAAGACAACTATTACTTTACTTACTTATTTACTTATTTCAACTTTCTTACGGCTATCAAAGAATATAAAATTGTCTAGAACATTAGAAGTCTACTTTTCGTACTAAAAATTCATTTGTTAGTTAGCACTAGGACCACCAGAAATGTACAAGAAATACTATGGGGGAAAAAAAAACCCTATACTATGGGAACTTCCGTTTGCGGGGGCAACTAGGATCGGCTCTTACTCCTAAACCGCAAAATGTTCCACGTAAGAGAGAGAGAGAGAGAGAGAGAAAAGGGTTGATGGATTCGTTTAACGATGACCAAGAACTTTAAACTATTTTTAGAAAGGGTGTCTGTGGATAGATAATTTACTTCAACCGCTTTCATTCAAGATTAAGGGAATTTCAAAGTTTTTTCTTAATTGGTTTTTCAGTCGATAATTTATTAACTACTGACCCAAAGTTTGAAACCACCTTTAAACGATTGGCCCTATTGTAAGGAAGAAACATGGGAGGATATAAAAATAAAGGAAATTAGTGTTTCGCGCGTTTGGTATTTTATATAAACTATACTAGAAATTGGTTGCATTAAATTAACCCGTATAACAGATCAAGTGTGATTTTGAATTTCGGTCAAACGAAGGAAAACACGGTCACTCTGCGGGCGTTAATTGCGAGCTCGTTTAACTTCAGTCGTTAATTAAAAGATAAATATCAAATACCGTTAGATATTTGTATCCGAGGACACTGAGCAAACCGGCCAAAGAACCAATGATCAGTGCTCCGATCGGTTTACACATCATACCTGTTAGGAAAGAGAAGAAGAACATTGTAGAATAATATTCCATTTGCTACATACGCTTCGTGTTAGGATATGCTTTTAGAGGTATAATACGATGGGATCGAATGTTTAAAGGCGTGTTGGTTACGAATGGTCCTGTAATTACCAGCAATTAAGCTAGAGGAAATGGTATAGTGTAAATACCTGCGGCAGTGCCGATGGCAACACCACCAGCAAGAGTTGAGTTTTGTACGTGGACCATGTTGAATTTGTTATCCTTTGAAATTAGAGCGGACGTGGCGAAGGCGATCACGCAGCTTCCCGAGATCGAGAGGAGAGTGTTTATTATAGCCCTCTGTTGGCTATCCCCATCGAGGGATGCACTGTTGAACGACGGCCAAAACAGCCAGAGGAAGACCGTACCTTTTGATTCACGCACAAATTTTCATCCATCAATTTATTAATTTATTTTTCTATCAACGATTTTAGCAATTATTTTTACCAATCATTGCAAATATATCTGATTGATAGGAGGGTCCCTCGAGATGATGTTCCTTTGGTTTATCTTTCCTACCAAAGACGAAACTGACTGCCAATCCAAAATATGCACCAAATGCATGAACGTACATGCTGTCACCGGCATCGACGGCCTATGAAATGCGAACAAACTTTTCATTCCGTTGCACTCGGGAATAAAAGAATAAGACAGGAGGGCTCGAGGGTTATAGTCGAGCTATCGTATTGACCTATCGTAGATCGATTTTCACGGACAGCTGGTGTGTGAACGTGAACTGACCCGACCCACAAATGCGAACCAGCTAACTTTTTTCTTTCTACCTTTTCAATATCTCCCATCGAAGTATATTGAACATACAGCATTGAAAATAAATCTTATCCCTTTTTTTAATCAAACTTTTATTTTGATAAATTTGTAGCTTTATTATTTTAAATAATACGATTCTTCTTGATCGTTTATACAACGATCCACAAATAATACTTATGTTAGATTTATTAATGTAAGAATATTTCATATAATTGAAATTACCATAAGATGATGCTCGTTGATGTACTTGTTGATGGTGTATACGATCAGTTCGACGATACCCATAAATACGAGTTGCATATAGGTCGTCTTACCAAGAAGAGCTCCCATTGATATTAATGGAGCTGCGACAGCAACGTCGGCACTGAGCAGACTAGAAATTGATACAATTTTCAGATCGATTGATTTAATATTTAACATGAATTATTAAATTCATGCTTGCTAGAGGATACAGAAAAGAGAAATTCAAAAAGAAGATATGTTAGAATATATTTAATATTCATAATGTTCTCTCTCTCTTTTCAAACGACGACGAATGGGAATGGATGGGTTATGTAGCTTATATCTTTTGAATGATCTTTTTTTCAAATGTTGAATTTTTATGAACGATTTTATTATCTTTTTCTTTACGACGATATAAAACAGTACGAAGTTTTCTAAAAATCATTCGAGATACTACTACGTTTGATGAATTTTTTTGCCAAATTTCTATGATTACGATTTTGAATTCATTCGTAAGATCAATAATAATTTGTAATACGAACCTTGATAAAGATAAGTAAGCCTTGTTATTTTTATCAAAATGTAGAACTCCTTCGCAGATTAAAGCGACTTGTACGAGTACTGCACTGATCAGAAAGGTCAATCCAATAGCACTTTGACCATATCTCTTGAGGAATGTCATCAGATATCCAAATCCGATCCAAATCATCACGTGAACATCTTGATACACTTAGTCGTTTTAATTGGACGAAACGTTGGCAGAAAATAAGGAAAAACAAAAAATACCACGTCGTTGTTTAAGCAAACATGCGTGTAAGTAATATTATAATACAATTGCTCGCGTGCAGTTAATGAGCTTTGCCATTTCATTTGGCACCGGAATTTTAGTAATTCGCGTGATAATAATTTTAATCGTTGCAATTAATCGTTCAATAAGGGGTAGTAAATGTGAATAACATCTTTTCTTTTTTTTTTTTCAAAAAAAAAAAAAACTTCCTCGGTGACCTGATTTTCCTTTTACTTTTCCGAGATTACATTACACGAAGATAAAGTTTCCCTTTCATTATTCGATCTTACATCCAATCGATCGTAGTTTGTACATAAAGTTTCCATTGATATATTTTTTTGTCTAATAAGTTCAAGACAATTGTAGAACGAGAAACAAGAGTGTGTGTGCATGTGTGTGTGTGTGTGCGTGTGTGCGTATTTCGTTACGTATAATACGATTTTACGTAACACAATGAGACGTGTATTCACAAAGGGCTTTTCTGGTATGGTCTCGTGACGTTAATATACGTACTTTATCCGTCTCGACCGTAAAGTTAAGCCCTCTTTCCTGCCGTCCTTCGTCCTTAGTCCTGGTGCTGCTGATGGTAGTGGGGGGAGGGGGAATACTTTTTCTCTTTCTAACTTTCATCCTTGTCTAGGTCCCTGTCGTCGTTCTTGTCTCTTCGGTTCGTTATAAAGGTACACGAGTTTCTCGGAATATTACACACACGTTTCTCTCTCTCTCTCTCTCTTTCTCTCTTTCTCGTTATCTTTCACTAAAGTTAAACCTTCTTCTTGGGATATTTCATAAGGGTGAAAGTAAGGAAGAAATGAAGAAAGGATAAACAAAAAAAGTTGACGAGACTAACTGTCAAGACATTAGAATATTATACAAGATGTTTTCTTAATATCAATTTTTTTTTTTTTTTTTTTTTTTTTTTTT
>NW_015149106.1:68192-84559 GCF_001465965.1 Polistes dominula
TACTCGCATAAATAAAGTTAGTATTTGGATAAAAAAAAAAAAAACTAATCTATCTATTCATCGGTACCTCCTAATCCTGCTAAACTCTTTTAACTCGCGAGCCGCAGGTTGCCGACTCCTGATATAGACAGAGAGATTTAGAGAGATTTAGAGAGAGAGAGAGGGAAAAGGGAGAGTACGATTTTTTCATAAAAAAATTGACGATGAGTTTAACATGGTACACCATAGACTTTGCTTACCCATATTTCAATGAATGAATTATTTATTATTAATTATATATTAAAGCTGATATTTTTTTTCTTTCTCTAGCGCAACAAACGTTATCGTTTTTTTTTGTTTTCTTTTTCATCGAAATGTTGGTGAATACTGGGTGCAAGAATTTCTTTACCTTATTATTTTTCTCTACCTTTTCGTCCCTATTTTACATCGAACATGCATATAGAAAGGGAAGGAAAGGGAGAGGAGAGAGGGATAAGTTTAATCCTAGAGTAGAATGGTGGAATGAGAAAAAGACTTCGTTGTATCAAACATAGAAGCTTATGTAAACCTAGCTTCGTTGGTTACTTTTTTTTCTTCATTTTTTTTCATTTTTTTTTTTTGTCGAGCTTTTCTCTGACAACTTCCTTTTCATCCCTTTTCTTCGCCCTATTTTTTTTTTTTTCTTTAGATCTTTGCCTTCTAGTATTCTTTTTTTATATTATATGCATCATTGAGATGTGTGTGTGTTCAGTTATATAAATAATATAACAATTCTCCTGTTTTATTTGTAACCATTGGAAATCACTTTTTTGTGTCCTCGCAAATTAGTCTCACCAACATTTCGATAAAAAAAAATCGACTCTTTATATTATATATATATATATGTATATACATACTATATTCACGACACTATGATATAATAACGTATATACTATGACAAACATTTTCAACATCATTGATAATTTATTTATTTATTTATTTATTTATTATATTTTTTATTTTATTAAAATTCGAAGGAGAAAAAGGGTTTTAAAGAGGGTGTAAGGATAGGGTGTTGGTTTTAAAGGGTTCTAGTAGTCTAAGGTGTTCCACGTTACTCGACACGAACAATCATCGTCATTGTTAATTAATTAATTACCTTTTTATCTTTTTTTTGTTTTCTTATTTTATTTGATTTTTCTTAAATATGATTATCGCAAGCAGAATGATTAGAGAAGTTAGAAAAAGGATGATTTGCATGTAGAAATACACACCTATAAGGGTCATTCAATTTATTTGATCATCAATGATTTATCTTCTTTTCGTTTTGATTCTTTTTTTTTTTTTTCATCCCTCTGCTTGGTTATACCGAGATTATTTGTTGTTTATTTGTTTGTTTGTTATTCGAACAATTACGCGAATTGTTGTTATCGAATTAGATTCGTAAGATTGCGTTTTAATGTAAATAAGTTAATTAACATTCTAAGATGGCACTCACTTATAGAAGCTTAAAATATTTAAGTATATATCTATATATATATATATATATATATATATATTTAATAAGAAAATGACGGTGCATGATATTTTTGGTATTAATACGATAAATAGCGCGCGCGCGTGTTTTATGTTATTATTATAAATATTATACAATAAATCGTATAACTTTTCAAGTTATATCTTTTATTATTTTAATTTTCTTCTCTTTCTTTTCTTTTCTTTTCTTTTCTTTACTTTTTTACATTTTTTTCTTCGTTCGCTAACACATTACGGACGGATGACGAAAATCTATATTCTTCATTTTATTGCTTTAATCATTTTATAATTAATCAATTATTCATCAATACTGAAAATTTAATAAGCAATATAATAATAATAGCGTGAATTATGATACTAATAAAAAAAGTGTAAACACACATAGATTTTTTTTTAATTAGTCATTAATATACGATTATTAATATGAAAATATTACAAAATAAAAACCTATCCCTAAATTTGATCGAGAATAATTATAAATACGATTTATATATATATATATATATATATTCATAATATGTGATTAAGTTTTTTAAATTATTTAATATTAAATAGTAATTAATAAGAAGTAAAAATAATATTACAAAAAAGAGTCTCACAAAAACTGGACGATCACTTACAAATTATTAACGACAAAAAAATCATTATAATATTATAATATTAATAAATATTCAATGTTAAAAACGTCTTGTCCGTAATATGTTAAAAAGGTACTTTTACCGGTACTTTCGGTGAATCTCGAGAGACCCTAACTCGTTATGTATACCTATCGTTTCTTCCTAATCTTTTATCTTCATCATTTTATCTTTTTTTTTCATTTTCCTTTACCCCTCTCTCTCTCTCTCTCTCTCTCTCCCTATCTCTCTATTTCTTTTCTTTCATGAGATTTTTCTTCCAATTCTTTCTTTCATTTTACTTTACTTTACTTTCTTGTACCAACGCACAGATATACCAGATATATACGCGTATATTAACGCATTTTCACAGAGAGAGAAAGAGAAAGAGAAAGGTAAAGAGTGTGTGTGTGTGAGAGAGAGAGAGAGAGAGAAATGGTGACTCTTCGCGTTTTTACTCTGGATTGTCTGACGTGTAATTAGCGAATAATAGCTCGTGCACGCTCGTCGTGTGCGAATCAACTCGACAAAGGTGAATGGAGAGAGAAAGAGTAAGAGAATAAGAGTGAGTGAGTGAGAGAGAGAGAAAGAGAGAGAGAGAGAGAGAGAGAGAGAGAGTTAACGAATGAATGAATAAACGCATGTATGTGTGTATGAGAGTATGAGAGAGAGAGAGAGAAACATGTGCACAGGTAGAGACGCGGAAATTTAGATGAACGCATGTCGTCGGTTGAAACCATGCGACATTATTCTCGCTCATTAACCATGCTAATTTATTCATTGGACGTTCCGCATGTAATATGTATTATAGTTCGATTACGATCGACGTGGGGAAGCTAAAACGAAACGTCGAGGAACCGACGAGCGAGAAAAAGGAATTTTAACGTTCACCAGGAAATACAAAATCCAAAAATTACCATCTCTATTTTTTTTTCTGCTTTTCGCGTGTTTCGGATAATTCGCAAATGTTTCTTCCTATTTTATTTTTTTATTTTTTTATTCTTTTTTTTGTATTTTTTATTTTCGACACGCGATAGGAGATCGTATTTGATCGTAATTTTCTCTTTCAACTGTACTTTATATATATATATATATATATAATAATATCGATCGACGTTTTTTTTTTTTATGTTATGCATTTAATTTATTTTCTGATAACGTTATCGTGAACGAATTATCTCGTTTATTATTCCAAATACGATTGCAATCGCATTACCGATTGCAAATTCATGGGATTTTTGTTTTTGAGAAATTCTATTCTATTCTTCTTCTTCTTCTTCTTCTTCTTCTTCTTCTACCTTTACGTTAAAAATGCTATGGAATTAGCATTAGAATTAAACTAATTTCTATCTCCTTTCACAGCATGATAAAAATAAGAAAGTTTCTCTTTCTCTCTCTTCTTTCCTTCCTTCCTTCCTTCCTTCCTTTCTGTATTTCATTTTATTGTCTTCCTCTTTTTCCCTTGTTCTCTCGCAAAGCATCTATCTTTTCTTACTTGAAACAAAATAAAATAGAAACAAAAAAAACAGCTAGAGAAGAGAGAGAGAGATCTACGAAGCAAGCTCAAAAAAGCCGAGCAACAATTTAATCTAAGGAATTGGAACTACGAATATCGTCGAACGAGTGGGGGTGGGGGGGGGTGAGATATAGGAGATATATATATATATATATATAATATCATCGCATTTTGAATAATGGAAAATTTTCCTATATAGATTTTGATAGAATTTTCTTGTTGTTACACCATACTATTCCATGGTATAGTAGTCCCACTCTAGAATAATTAGAATTCCTTCTGTATTTTTCTCTGTTTATGAATCGTTGGTGCCTGGTGGGAAAAAAAAAATATTCTCATCTTTTTCCTTCTACGTTGAAAAGGTAAAGATAACTATTTGAATGAATAGAATAAGTGAACTAGCATAGACGACAAATTGGTTGACTCGTAGAGTCTGCGCCGAAGATGTAAACCATATGGAACCGGAGGAACCCACTGGTGCATTCTCGTGACGACTGGATGGTTGCTCAGAAGCCATTAGATCCTCCCTTGTGGTCTCAGGGCATGGTAGATCTTCCAACTTTAGATCGAACAAATGCTTCACGTAACACACCTTCCCATCTAATATCTGCACCTGCGAACATTCGACAAAATGCGACAGTGTACGCGAAGAATATTCGTTTCGTTAAAAATCTACAACTTTTTCGTTGGACATTATTATTTCATTGTACAATTTCAACACGCCTTGTACTAAGTTACAGTAATACGATAGTAGTTAGTTAAAATATAAACAAAATTATAATTCCATTAAAGTTAATAATAATTAGAATATGTTTAACTCTTTTCTGTTTTAATATTATTTTAGTAAACAAAAAAACAAACAAAAACAAAAAAAAACAGAAAATAATATCACAAAGTTGATTTAAAATCACGCGAAGGCAACAAAGAGGAAATAATATTAACGTCGAGTCAAAGTAACTCCAAACATAATGAGTTCGTTATACATACGTGTCTCTTTCTACTTTAATACTATCTTCATTTAAATAATGAAACAAGGATCAACCTAATCGCTTTTAATTTAAATTTGCTATCTCTCCTCGACGTTTGTATAAGAGTATGAGAGAGAGTGAGAAGAAGGAACATAGACTACGATTTACTTAGAAACTATTACCTTAGGCTGGGAATTACTATCCAACGAGGAATCCTCATATTCTTCACCCAAATTTTCATAACTTTCATTAGCCACGTCACCTAAGTAGTTGTCTTCGTCTTCCTTATTTCCTATTTTCAAATTATCAGCCAAATATGAATCTAAAAACACATATACAGACGCACGCGTATATACGTAAGGTATTTCTATATAAAGGGTGTCCTAAAGGATAATACATTGTTTTTTCCTTCTAACGTGTATTAAATAAATGAACAAAGACAAATACAAATTGCATCTTTAATTTTGAATTAACGAGGTGGTAGTACCAATACTCCATTTTTTCATACTTCAATATTTTGCAAGACCACATTGACGATAATAAATGAATTTAAACGCAAATGTAATAATCCACGTTTTCACGTGGAAGAATAATGCAAACAAACTGGGACTTGTTTTGCGTTTAAAACAATAAAGTTGCTCATCGTAATTCTTCTTGGTTAAAGTGAAAAAAATCTTTTGAGCATCTCCGCAAAGACATAATTTGTTACCCTATAACGCTATTTAACTACAGTTTGCTAACTTTAATATTTCACGTGCCACAAGAAGAAACAGATTATCTGGGACACTGTGGTGTACAGGGTGACTCATTTTAAACAATATTAATAGACATTTTATTAACGCGAATTTTTTCATTCTTTTCAATGATACATGATATTCAATCTTTTCTTGATCAATCGATTCATTTATTTATCATTAATATTAATAATAATGAGCATCGTTCATAAATTGTATATCTCGACAAGAAAGTACTATATGAAAAGAACAGCAATAAATATTTTTCCTATCTAACACAGGGAACTTTTATTCGAAACTATTTGTTCATAAGACGAATAGAATCGTAGATATTTGGTTATATTAAATAAAATGAGACACCCGGTGTAAGAGAACCTTTCAAACTAAGGAAACTTATAAAAGGGTGCGCTGAGAGGAAGACGGGGGGGGGGGAAGGAGTAAGGGAAATTGTTTGAAACTTTTGATCACCTTCGAGACCCATATATCTACTTTTCTCACACTTATTTTCTATCTGTCTGTCTGTTTTCTCCATTTCTTGGCTTCGTATCATCTTTGAGAAAGGACAAGAAATGAAAATGAGAAAATTATCAAAGACTTTTTCAATTATTGCATGATGAAAATAATTCAAATGTGTAAAGGATACGTAACTTTGATTTGGTCTCTCGTTTCATTTTTAGGACACCCTTCGTATATGGTTGGAGTATTAAACTGATATATGTGAGGGTAAGGAATAGAATATAAGAATAAGTGAAATTTACCAGAATTTCGCGCGATCTCGAGTTCCTGATTCCTCTCTAGATCCTCGGTGTTGATCTTTAGTGCTGTATTATTACTTTCGAGGAAACAAATAAGCTCCTCTAGGGCATTTCGTAACTTTGCATTCTTCGTCTCGTTCCTTAAACCCCACAGCCATGCAAGATTACAGTCGCAGATCAATTTGTTTCCTGTAAAATATATATATACATATATAAATACATAAAACATTAACTTTGCTATTCATTTTTCAAACAATTATCACATCAATGATTAATTGTTATATTTAATAGAAAATTGTTAGAAACTTCTTTTTCAAAGTATTTCATTCGTCTCTCGTGTCTGACTGATATTTTCATTCGAGCTAACATCATTTCCATGAATTTAATTAACTTCCTTAAACGAAGAAAAATGACAATAAGAAAAAGTTACAATCGAAGATTCGAAACGTCCCGTAGAATTAAATTGTTCATTAGTTCGACTTCTACTAATTCCTATATCGGTCCCGTTAATCTTTAATTGAAACGTCTATTAGTACGGACAATTCACCTATTATTAATGTTGCTAAATTATGCGAAAGGCAACTGAACCTTCGATGATCATCTGGAAATCGAGTAAATTTAGTTTCAAGATATTCCACTTTTAAAATCAACATTATGCAATTATATTCATTTTTTAATGATTCATTTAATATTAATTAAACTTGAAATATAAAAAAAACTATTATTAAAGAATTATTATATTGGTGATTAGAAAATAATGAAACTTGGTTGGTAATGCGTTGAAATAATGTTCTTGTCATTTTAAGATTTGTCAAAGCTTTAGATTATTTTAAAAGACAAAGGGAATATATAAGGTGTTTAAGAAATTTGATTCAATAATAAATTTGTAAGAAGGTACATCTTACTCGTTGTGTAGTCGCTTTTTCACGCGCATTTTAACTTTGCTTTGTCGAATCACGACTTTGAACGATTCTTGCTTAAAAGTGCGAGAAGAGCTGAGCTGATATGAAATTTTCATCTTGTTGCTTCCTGCATGCAATATCCTCCTCCTTATCTTTTCTTTTCTTTTCTTTTCTCTTTTTTTTCTCTTATCCTATATACGCATACGAGATTACGTATTACTTAAAGATAGAAAAGATAAGAGAGAGAGAGAGAAGATGGGACGGAAATTGACATTAGAAAAATAATCAAAGTAAGAAAAAATATTGCAACATTTACAAATGCGTAACCAGTATTAAACGTAAAACGTTGATTGAAAATGAAATTGTTGGATCGATTAAAAAAAAGAAAATAAAACGTATAACTCTTGGAAAGTTGTTTAGAAAGAAAATTTGTAAATCGTAACACGGTAGCAACAGCAGCAGCAGCAGCAGCAGCAGCAACAGCAGGTCTTTCTATCGGTTTCTGGGGATAATTTTTTACTCGTTCGTCCTTTATACTTTACAAGGATAAATCGTTTTTTGATGCAACCTTTAAAAGAGAGAGAGAGAGAGAGAGCTAAGACGATTTTCGCGTAAATCTTTCAACGTAGCCCACAGGCACGATTTTTAGATAAGACATTTTTTGCATCGTCTGTCGTATAAAGAATATCCTAAAATAATTAAATACAAAGAAAAACTAAAAATAAAAATCAACAGAGAGGGAGAGAGAGAATAATGAATGAATTTGAGTGATCTCACGATCTTGTCTAAAGTAGAATTAAGTATTCTAATTAAAGGGTATCATCAAGGTGGCCATTACTTGAACAACAACAACAAAGAAAACAGTATTAGGAGGCTCCCATGAAAATCCTGTTATTTCGAGTTGCGTTTAAATGTCCAGACAATTCGAGCCAATTCTTTCGCTGAAAGGATTACGGTCGTAACGACAGGATTACAATGCTTCTCCAAGCGACTATTCGTCTTCTCCTGTATATGTGCTTTTAACCCACACTAACACCTACTATTCACGATTCTCAACGTATTTATTTACATACCTAAACACTTATTGCACCTACGTGAAATGCCAACCCAGAGAGATACGTGCATGCTATTTATTTCTATATATTTTTGCATATGTATATGTGTGTATGTGTGTATATATATATATGTATATGGGGATAGATAGAGATAGATAGAAAGAGAATGCACCACTATTCCATGCAAGGGTGACTCTAATTTTCTGGGAAATAAAGTACCTACCAAACGATCTGATTACGAAAGCACTGCTTTGCATTCGTTTGTTTTACATTTTTGTTTTAACTTATTCTAGAAAAAGAAAATTCTATGCAACGAGAAATGTTGAATAGAACTGATTCGTAATTATTTTAATACTCAACTTATCATTGAAAAGTTTGTTAGAACGGAAATAATTAAAAATATGTATATATAATTATTATTTGAAATAAATATCGAACAGTATTGGTATTAAATAAATAAATGAAATATTTGATAACTGTTAAACATTTACGTTTCAATCGAATGTGTACCACATAATAATATTCGATTTATAGACCACATTTGACGATAAAACTCAAAGAAAACTCGAGTATGCGTGTATGTATTCATTTTGGTGTTTGCTACAATATTTGAAAATTTCGATTTAAACTGAAAATTTAAACGATTTTATCGACAGGTCAATAAATGTACACGCGAGATATTTCAAGTTTCTAGTTATCTTTGAAAATAATTTCACAGATCTTCTTCAAATATTATTTCTAAATTATCCAATTTGATTCATCAACGGGCTATTTAATTAAAGATCATTTAGTTATATTAACTTTTTTATATATTATTTCATTAATTTCAATGTGTGTGTCTTTTTTCTAATATCATTTTTGTAAAATATAATACATTTGGTGAATTTCATAACATTTTACTTATACTTTCATTTTATTCGTTTTATCAAAGATATGCGTTTTATTTCCCACGAGAGATTTTCATCATTCCCACCAAAAAGTTCTTATTACAATAAAACTAATTTTTTCGAATTAAATTCTTTTTATTTAGGTATACGATTGGTCTCATAAAGAATAGGTAAGATATTAATTTGGCAAGATATTTTCGTGAATGGGTTCGAATAAATATAACAATAAAATTGAAAAAAGTCTTAAAAATAAATAATCACAATATTTTTTATCGTTTCAAGTAGACGTTGTAAAAAAATTCGAAAAAAATTCCACTAGCCGATTGATTTTTCAATAAATTTTAAATATAACATAAAAGAAGAAACCCATGTATGTGTGTGCGTGTGTGTGTGTACCTATGTGTGCATGTATGCATGCAGGTAGATCGTGAAATTTCGAGGGAGTTTCTCCATTCGGTCAGAGACGTTGAAAAATGCAAGAAAATAAAAAGAGAAGGGTTCTCTCTTTTTTTTTTTTTTTTATCGATACCTTCTCCCTTTCTTTAACCAATCCTCAAGCTTTCCCTGACGCAACCCCTGCTATCTCTTCTTCTTCTTCTTCTTCTTCTTTCCTTGGGTCCCAGCCTTGTTTCTGTTCAACCCACCACAATAGTCGTCCTGTGTGCTATGCACGTGCACCGATGCATTTGGTAAAAGAATGACTACACTGACATCTTCTATCTTTTTCCTTTCTACCTAAACCCACATTGTTTATCTCTTCACCGGATTCAGCTATTTTCTTTTCTAACAGACTGACTTTCCCAAAATCGATCGTCTCTCTCTCTCTCTCCCCCACACTCTCGTTTTATATTTATTTATCCTTCCTCTTTCTTGTGTGTTGTACTCTCCTTCTAAGTTTCTTCTTTTTCTATCTTTTTATATGCCTTATAAAGCTTTCTTCTTTTACTCTACTTTTCAATTTTCTTAACTTTCTTTCTTTCTTATACCAGTTCTCTCTTTGATATTTATTTCTCTCTCTCTCTCTCTCTCTCTCTCTCTCTTTCCTTGTAATTTTATCTCTTGTTTTTTCCCCTCCTTACCCAACATTCCATTGCAATTCCCTTAAACGTTTGTACATCGAAATAAACAACCGATGTTAAATTTCGATCGAAACCTGAAGGTATGTATGTATCATTTTCCTCTTCCTTTCGGGGATTTGTTTTATATTCTAGAAATAAAAATAAAACAAAACCAAAAAAAACTAGAAAAAATAGAAAAAATTCATTCGATATTTGATTGAGTCATCATGATATTGGTGATAGGTACCTACTGCGTGTAACTTTGGACGACACATTTTCCACCTGTTATTCTTCACGCGGTAACTTTTTATTCGTCACAATTCCACCTATATATATATATATACATATACATATATATACTTACATATGTACTCTTCTCGTCCTTTCCGGCCAATTTCGTATAAACGACGAACGTCCCTCGGTTTTCTGTTCCAAAATGTTTCCCAGTTTTATTTTCTCTCTCTCTCTCTTTCTCTCTTTCTCTCTCTTTCTCTTTTTCTTTTTTACTTCCATTTGTGTTGCAGATATATATATATATATCGTGACGACCTGAAAACATTGATGGTATCGACAAAACGATCGCAACTTCGTTCAATTGTCGAATATTTTTGTTGGTTTGTCCAAGAGTTTGAGGGTAGTCCTTCTATCTCTCTCTCTCTCTCTCTCTCTAATAGTGGTGGTGATTTTTGTTTGCTTTTTTTTTGTTTTATTTATTTTTGTATTTTTTGTTACATTTGTCTCAAAAATACAGTCGATGCATCGAGGAGGATGATGCTCGAATGAACTGCACCGTCGAGTCAGCACTTCGATGTCAATATGTATATTTATATAGGTATTTGTACGAGTCGTCTGGGTCCTCTCTATCTCTCTCTCTCTCTCTATATATATATATATATAGCAGCTTTTTTTGTAGTGTTTCATTTGTGGCTTGAAAATTTTACGATCGATACGTTTTGTTATTACTTTGGAGAACGAATAAATATTTGCTTATTGCGTCAAAGTTTTCTATCGTTTTTGAAAGGATTAATGATACTTGCAAATGGAAACGTTTTTTTATAATTAAAATATTCATTTGTGTTAATCATTTCATAAAGATTCTATATAATATTAGGGGTGCCTCGCTACGCGTTGCTGTGACTTACAATCAGTCCGATACACACGTCTTTAAGTCAACGAATCTTTGTTCATGAGTTTATATTAGGATTTTGAACGATGGACACATTCCATTGATAACCATTCTAATTCTTCTGATCTTTTGTTTATTTTTAATGATCATTCAATTCAATTTTCAATAGAATATAAATTGTCAAAAATACACGATTAATTTTCAAATCGTTCAATTTTAATATACATATGGTTAAATCTATAAGCGTAGGTAGAACGTGCGTACGAATTTTAATTATCGCTTCATTAGGGACTAATTAAGCATGGCAAATGTTAAACGTATTGAACATAATTTAAATCTAAAACGTTTCGTCGATAAACATTTAATTGATACCAATAATACAGTTTGCTATGAATAAACTCTCTCTTGTAATTTTATAATAAAAATATAGTATACTTCTAACATAATAATTTATTTATACTTCAAGAGATATTTATAATCAATCGAGCAGTTTGAGATTTATATTTCAATTTAATATATATATATATGTATAAAAATATAAACTTGGATCACATAATTTAAAAATATCATAATCGTATCGTAAAAATATATATTTATACGTCATCGCGAAATATAGTTGGATAAATCTGAACAAAATCGTAATCCTATAAATGGAAGTATAAGGAATATGAGTATCGTGCATGAATACCAAATTTCAAGACGGACTATGCGATTCGAAATCGAGAATATAAGCTTGAAAATGCTATGATATATACATATCTATCTGTATAGATATATATCAAAGTATGTATTACGATGTGGTTCTGATAAAATATCTTCAATGGATTTACAAGTATATCTTACGTTAGAAAATAATAAATTGAAATATGAAATATTTTACAACTGACGATAAATATAAAGGAAAAGTTTCTTAATTAGAAATATAAATTACAATATTATACATATATATGTATACAAATAATTGTTAGAGTTATTTTAAACAAGCTTTACAGACTTTGATAAACTCCGATAAATAAATTGCAAGAAAAATAGACGAGAAAAAGCTGAAGCAAATCTTTTTACTTACTCTCGAACGAGTGTCTGAGTAATCTAAAAAAGAAAATCTGAAGAAAATGAATGTAAGGTGAAAGAAAGCAACGAAGGAGAAGGAGAAGGAGGAGGAGGAGGAGGAGGAGGAGGTTGGAAAAGATCGTCGAAGAAAAAAGAAGAAAAGTTTTGCACTGGAAGAAGTCTTGCATTAATGCATAAAAAAAAAAGCTCTCTTGACGGATTGATAAGCCCGTCACTTGGACGACTCCTCTGGACTTTAAAATGAAGTATAAAAGAGGCAACACAGATGTACGACAAGATGAGTTGAAAGAAAAGGTGAGCAGAGCAGCGAGCTTCAATTCCTTTCGCTAGAGAAACCACCGACCATAAGATTTTTTTAATTAATGAGAAAAAATCGCAAAGTCAAACGCAACTCTGACCCTTAGAGGTGATGGTGGGACCACTCCACTAGGGTGGTGGTAACTAACTAGGATGACCTAGCTCGTGCGACTGCACGTGACTGCGCAAACTTTGATCCCCCAATCCCCCTCTTCTGTACGCACGCACGCGCCACTTTCCGTTCCGTTCCGTTCCGGGGGGAGGTTGAAACTTTGAAAACTTTGGTCCGCCGTTAAATCCTCGTTATCCTCCAAATTAATCCTGCTTCTCATCACAAGACCAACTTGAAAGCTTCTATCTTCCACGACGACATTTTCAGCATTTCTTTTTAAGCTAATATTTCGAATCAGATGATGGACAGATTATTTCCTATTTTTTTTTGTCATTTTTATTTTTCAAGTGCTATCATTACTTTATTAGGAATTTTAGGAGAGCGTTGATGTGTTACGTTAGACGCCTGTAAAACCTATTTATCTAACTATCCCCTTTTATCTTTATCGATCGATCTAACTGTCTATCTATCTATCTTTCACTGTCCTCCCTATCTCTTCTCTCACCCTTTTCTCGGATACATATCTAGCCGCCTATACTTCCGTTTTTCTCTCTTTCTCTTTCTTTCTCTCTCTCTCTCCCTCTCTCTCTCTCTGTTTCGGTCACTTTGGGCAGCGACGGAGGTCGATATACGTCAAGGCACAAAGTAATACCACCTGCAACAGCTGCAACAATGGGAGTTCGTGCGAAGCAAGAAGACTGTCAGGCTAAGTTATGTGCCCTAGCGACAATTCCCAAGTGCACAGGGGAACGACTGACTTTGACTCAAATTTTCTAAATGTTCATCATAAGATCTATGATTTATTGATCCAACAAAACTTACAACTACTTTTTTTTTTTTACAGTACTTATCTACGTGTCCCAATTGTTTTTCTCAAAAAAAAAAAAGTTTTGTAAAAAAATTTGATCAATGCAAACTAATGTTTATACACATGTATACCACAAATTCCCATTATATTTCCAACAACAACAACGCACGTTGTATACAAAAAGGGATGGGGGATGAAGATAGGGACGACAAGAGTAATCCGGAGAACGTAGGTCAATGCAGGAAGAAGGGGGTGTAACCGGCAGAGAAGCAGACTACTACCACGCCTCTCTTCCTAAAATTTCATCCCTTGAATGATTAAAACCTAATATACCGACACGCCTACCCCTAGGGTCGAAGGGTACTACTACGAAAAGCCCTCTTCGTCACATACAGAAATACACGCAATTTCCTCAAACTATTTTCTCTTCGAATCTCACTTTTCTCGCTTACGATACTTTTATTTCGATTTTTTTTTTTTTCCACAACTACCACCAGAAATTTTCCTTCAACGATATATATATATATATATAGTTCTGTTTCATTCGCCCAACCACGTTCCTTCTATTTCTTTCCTTATTTTTATTAAAACCGTGAAGAGACAACTACCCCCGTGTGAACATATCAACGTCGAAATTTCACGGTCGCTTCGTTCAATTTCGTTGAATATCGTCTAAATCCATCGTGTATACTAAAAATTTCAAGGAATATATCGAACCGAGAAGCTTCCTTTTTTCTATTTCTTTTCTATTTTTTTTTTTTGATTCCTTGCGCGTGCGTCCCAACCGTGTGGTTCTTGCAATAATTAATCGGTGTCATTAGGCTAATGAGTCCGCGGGTTAAAGCATGCGCGTTTCTCGCTATATGTGTGTGTATGTGTGCGTGCAAAAGACCACGCGATCCGTGAATCAGGGGGAAAAAAAAAAAGATCGAAAATGTTAGCAACGATGACGCACCACCACTACCACCACCACCACTAATCTTTTATTCCCGCAAATAATAAAGTTTCCTTACGCAAAATGTGAGGATTTGATCGCGAGTAAGGTTTTATATATTAATTGTTAACAAATATTTTACTTGATAGAACAAGTCAGAGGTGTTTTAGGAAGGGATGTCAAGGGGATGGAAGCAGGGGAGTTGAAGAACGATCAAATATGCACAAATACAAATGGAAAAAGTATGAGGAATACAGTGAAGCATTTTGTTTTTCCTCTTAGGGAGGTTTTATCAAGTAAAATAGAGAAAAAGGGATGAGATAAACGTTGTGCTCGGATGCACCCTACTGAATAATTGAGTACTCAATTTTCTCGGTATCAGATAGCAAGATTTCATAACTTTTTCTTCATTGACTTATGATTGTTCAAAGATATATCCCCCGAGAGAGAGAGAGAGAATGGGAATGAAAAAGAAAAGGGTGCTACCAAACAATCAAATCTTTCATCGATTAGAACAAGTATATGTTACCGTAACAATAATTGAACATTGCATAAAAAATCGATAGGAAATATAGGAAAATAATAGGAAATAGAAGGAACGATAAATGTATGATACTCTTGACGACAATCTTTTAACCCTTTTCGTTTCCATTTTTGGTTTCATTTTCTTTCTTCTCTGTTTCTTCTTTCTAAGATCGAAGATAGAAAGTTAAGAAAGTATAAGAGAAAACTTGGATTATACTTTGGAACGGTGAGAACTAGTTTGGAAAATTCAACGAATGGTTAGGATATACGTATATATCGGGTGTGTCAATAAAATGTTCAATTTATTCTAACTTGAAATTTTACAAATTCATTTTCTTGCAAAAAGTATTTGTGTACATATA
Organism: Polistes dominula; assembly: GCF_001465965.1. The sequence goes on from NW_015149106.1 coordinate 83,411, forward strand.
TTGGCAAAATGAAATGGCTACGTTTTTGACAAAAGTATTAAAAGACCGATACTTGTAAAATACAATACGATACTTTGTTATTTCAGTTTTTCTTTCTAAGGGATAAATTTATAAGCACAAATTTTACGAACACCCTTTATATACAAATATATAATACCTGTCTCTTTCTTTTACATTTAGTTCGTGACTTTATCACAATTATTATCGTTATCTGTGCGATAATTCTTCCTGTAGCTTTTCTTACTTTTAAAAGGATGTGCGACGTTCATCGACGTTCGTAAAGAAGAAGAATAAATAGAAAAAGAGGGATGAAGTAGAAGAAGAAGAAGAAGAAGAAGAAGAAAATCGTGAAGAGCACTGACTATGGCATTTCAAGTTTCGAAACAGACTAAACTTTGTAATATTGCAGTTTATGCATTTCATACTTCGGTTCTTTACCAACTTTTTGTTGTCAACTAACGCTAAGTACATACTTTATTCTTCTTTTTTCATCTTCTATTTCTTTAGATTTTACAAAATTTCAGCTAAATCCGGTTACATTATTAGTAGTTGCGATTTCTCGAAAAGTAACTAAACAATTTGCAAAAAAGAAAAAAAATACCATTTGCAGAAAAGCTGAATAAATTTGTGTAAATAACGTATTACGAAAAGTTTATAATAAATACGATTTTGCGTTATAAATATCGCAGAAAACCTTTCTCTCTCTCTCTCTCTCTCTCTCTCTCTCTCTCTCTCTCTCTCTCTCCTAACCAAATATTACAAATATTACAATATGAGCTTTAAAACTTCAAATTTACGAGTGTAATCTTTTCCCTCGATAAGTATTTTATTTGTAAATAAAATAAAATAGCATGCAAAATACGCACGCACGTACGCACGCACGCACGCACACACACGCGCGCTTACAAATCCATTTAAAATGGAATAAATTATTGCATTAGTTTTTCGCAGTTTGTAAATTATTTAAGTTAGTAACGAAGCTCGTTTCTATACGAAAAAAAATATATATATATATTGCGTTACGTAGTTGGAAAAAAAAAAGGAACAAACTCGAAGCAAAATTTGGAAAACAAAAATTTAAAGCAAAACAAAAAAAAAGAAATAATTATTCGACCACCATGGCTCGAGTGTTAACGATTTTCAACGAAA